>CAUYQV010167193.1:0-24661 GCA_963574575.1 Galagoides demidoff
ACAGGCGCCCGCCACAACGCCCAGCCATTTTTTGGTTGCAGCCATCATTGTTGTTTGGCGGGTCCGGGCTGGGGATTCGAACCCGCCACCTTAGGTGTATGTGGCTGGCGCCTTAGCCGATTGAGCCATAGGCGCCGAGCCATTTCTGCCTTTTAAGACTCAGTGCTGCAACCACTGGTCTCCTGGTTCTATGCCTGGGGCTCAGTCCAAGCAAGGATGGCCTGCCATCCAGGGTGCACTGAGCGACTAGGTGTTGGACACATCACAGGGGCCTGTGGCTTTGCAATGTCCTCTTGGCCCAGCTGCTTCTCTTCTAGACTCCTAAGTATTGGCGTGACTGCCATTTATGTATTCCTCAATGTACTATGTTAGGCCAATACTACACCTGATTTCTGCACTGCCCACCAGAGCATTTGGGGTTCAACTCCACATTCAGCATTGCAGGACTATCTGAGGCCACCATACCCTGAGCAGGACGCAGGACAGGAACACAGCCTGACAGCAGAGCAGGTTCACATACGCCTTGTCTGTGGTAGCGCACACGGCTGTCTGGGAGCCACCTCCTCCGTTGTCACACACTCCCGCAGCCGCCCGTGACCAGACACAAATCAGGCAGACATGGGCACCACCCAGGTTTTAAAGCTTCATCCCCGTGGAAGCCAACACCTCTAAAACAATTCCATCAGCACTGTCTGTCCAGGTTTCCAGAAAGGACATGTCTAGGAGTGACCGTACTCTAAGAAGCCCAAGCAGGGGGCCCGTTAGCTATTCACAGCCCCTCCCTGTCCAGATTTACCAAGAAGGGGACGTTTCACCATTGTCAACACTGCCCAGCAACAGAGGGACATTCTGCCTTGATCTGGTTCCCAGGGAAACAGAGCTAGAAAGTTAACCAAAGGTCAAAATCTCATGAAGGGGAGAGGGTTCTGTTGTACAGTCTACCCCTACGACCTTTGGTTAATGCCTTTTCAGGTATGTTAATGCCTTTTACGACCACCAGGATTTGCATCACCCACTGGGGCATTAACTACCCTTTTATCCCCCAACTGAGTGGATTTTGCTTATGGTCAATTAGTTTTACAGTCCCTACAGTATCTTTTGATCTTGGGGGTGAAATGTAACTTGTTATCAGACAACATTAAGTGTTTGTGTTTGATACACCAAAGGCAGAAAAGTGTTTCAGGAAGTGTGTCCCTCTAAGTGAATGACATGAAAAGTTAGCACTAGATGTGACTGCATTAGATTTTGTTATGATTTGGGCCTATTTCCCTCTCTTTGGAACATATGGGCAGTGTTAGAATGAAAGTTCATCATAAACAGGATTCAACATATATTCACTTGGCAGGTGGTAAGTGCCAGAAACACTTCCAGCCACTCATTCAACAAATATTTAGTAGGTCCCTAACATGTGTTAGACACAGGCTGGGAGAGACAAAGAAAATAAAGCATAGGTTTCTGCCATCAAGAAACTCAAGGCTAAATAAAGATTCAGAAAGATACATAAATAAACAGCTTTTACAAGACAATGGAAGCAAGAGAGAGGGAGAAATTAACTGTGCCAGGCATGGGCAACGTAGGTTGGGTTTTGAACAATGAGTAGGAGTTCTCTATGTGAAAGGGCAGGAAGCAGAAAAGAATCAAAAGCAAGAAAGGGGAGTACAGGAAACACAAGAAGAAGCTGGAAGGGCTATTTGATTCATTATTTTGTCAAAGAGAGGCGAGGCAATACAGTTTAGGAACTAAGAACACACAGCTTGAATCCCAAGATTCAGGGTTTGACTCCCAAGTCTGCCATTTAGTATTTGCACGATCAGCTGAACAGCTGATGTCTGGATGGTGCATGCTAAGAAATTCTGGCTTTCTTTGAGCCTCCATCTTTCAAAGGATCATAATCATATCAACCCCACATTGTTGTTCATTCACTCAACAAATGATTCTGGAGCATATATTAAGTGCTGGCAATTGCTCTAGACACTGCAGACATACGAGGGGATGAAAGGCAAAGTCTTGCTCTCTTGCAGCTCACATACCAGAGGAAGAACAGTAAGATAAGAGGTCAGAAGGGTGATGTGAAAGACTGGGCACAGCCTGTACCCACCGTGAGGACTGTGCCCATCACCTGGATGAGGGTGCTGAGCAGAGAAAGGCCAAGGGCTGACATGGGCAGAGCAGGGAGACCATGCATCAGGCTGCAATCGAGGGAGCTGCTGGTGGCCGGCCCAGGCAGGGCAGGGGAAGGATGGGAGTGGACAGACTCTGAAGGGGGAACCTTCAGGATTCGCTGATGGCTGTGAGGAGGGTGGAAAGATGTCAGGGACTTCAAGGCAGCATCTCATAGGAAGATGCCCACAGTGGGGGAAGGGGTGATCATGGGGCTGGAAGGTAGAGGAGATAGCTGCACCCCACCCAGATGCTGCAGCCTGGGAGCACACCCACCAGCCCCCAGCAGCCTGGCCTCAGCTTCTGAACCCAGCACAGGCCAGGAGATGGTTTTCCATCCTCGGCACAGGTGAACTCCTCTGCTGAATGAAGCCCTCCTCACGCTCCCGCTGGCCGTGTGCCTCACATACTCAGGCGCAATGAGTCCACACAGGAGCTGTGACTTATTCATTCCCGAGCCCCAGGTCACCCAGCTCCTGCTAATAAATGAACAGGAAAGTGCATCTTTTCTACCCCTAGCCCTGCTGGGAGTGCCCCAGACACATCCCCTGAACAGCTGATGTCCTGATGGTGCGTGCTAAGAAGCTCAGTGCCGCTCCTGCTTTACAGGCACATACTGTAGTAAGAACATGCCAGAGGCTTCCAGTTCACTAAAGAGTCCCAATTAACAGACCAGAAGCAAAGGAGCAGTGAGAAGGAAGGACCGGCGAGGAGGCCGGCTGGGCTGGACCTACAACTCTGCGGCCCCGACACCTGGCAAGTCACTCCCCTTCCCAGAGCTGCCCTTTCTGAGGTCAACATGTGACAGCAATCACATGTGGACAGAATTAAAGATGTGTGGTGAATAGTCAACATTATAGTAATAATTTTATTGACCTCATAGGGAAACAGTTCTTGCAACTCTGAAAATAAGTGAAAAATCTTATTTCAGCTTGTAAAAGTCCTAACGTCTTTTTTAAAGTTCGTAGAGCCTTGTAGTGCCGAGTCTCCACGGCCCTGGCTTGCTTCTCCTTCTCGGCTCTGTCTCACCCCGGTCCTCTAGGCTCCAGCCTTGATAACCTCTTAGTTCACCAAACAAGGAAACTTATGTTTCCTCCTTCCTGCTCTTCCTCAGGCCTCAGAGTAAATGCTCCTTCCTTGCAAGACCTGCCAGGCTGCTGTGCCTCGGTGGGGCGCCTCTCCCGTCGGCCGATTCTCTCCTTCGGGCACTTAGGACAATCTCTCATCAGTCTGAGAACTCCCTGAGAACATCTGTCTTTCCTTTTACCATTAAAGCCCTGCCTGGTGCCTGTATAGGTTATGGAATGAATAAATAACCCTGTGGTATGATATGGCACCACTGGTGTACACACACACACACTCTCTCTCTCACACAGATAGCACAACATAAAGCAATCTCAAATTCTAGACTGCGTGGCTTCAAGTCCCACTTGGGCCCTGAACAGCCCTTGGATAAGTCACCTGCAAATTTTAAGGCTACCATATTGTCTGGGTTTGCCAGGATCTCAGCATCACCAGGTCAGATCATGACGACACGTCATGCGATGTATACACGGCACTGTCAGGAAGTGCCTGGCCCACACTGAGTACTGCATGAATGTTAACTATCATCAGATCCTTCGTGTTAGGGTGATCAGGGGCACAGAGTGCCAGCCTCCAGACACGGCCATCACGGGAACACTGAGGGAGAAGCCGCCATCCCAGCCCTTGTGTGTAAATTTAAACAGCCAAGAAAGAGATGAGTGACAGATCAAGGTAGCAGTGGCTGAGCTGTCACAGGCTGCCCAAGACAGACCAGTGCAGGGACCTGCTGGGGTGAGGGTCACTGAGAGGTCAACAGGACCTCTCTTCGCCAAAGAAGAGACTTATTTCTAGCCCCAGTGCTGTCGGGGGCTCACATCCACCTGTTCATTCATTCCTTCCCCCCTTCAACTCACATACACACCTGACTTACTTATTTCAGGCTGCTAGAATGAGACACTATAGACCGGGCAGCTTAAACAACTGAAATTTATTTCTCACGGTTTTGGAGGGTGCCGCATAGTGGGATTCTGGTGAGGGGTGGGTTCTATGGAGCCCTTCTCTTGCTGTGGTGAAGAGAGAGGGGTTGGATCCCATCATGAGGGAGGGCTCTATTTCCAGGACCCGATCGCTTCCAAAGGCCCTCCTCCTTACACCAGCACACTGGGGGTTAGGGCTTCCACATGGGAATCGTAGGGTGATAGAGATAATATCCACTATTATTCTCTATGTTATGGGGATAATCACACCCACTTTGCTGCTACTATTAAATGCAATAATGGACGTGGATGCTTTTATAAACTATACAATACTATGCAAAGATCCTAACACGGATTTCCACTCCTGACTTTCCAGGAGCAGAGCCCTGCCTCTAAATCTCAGGAAGCTGTACTCTTTTGTTTTGAACTTGGCCAAAAGCTGTTCACGACTTCATAAATCAGAGCGCCTCTGGCAGTGCTCTGTGTGGCTTCTGAGCCGCTGATGCCTGCTGGTCCCAGCTGCACTACAGCGGCCCTGTGCCAGTGATCCCACGTGGAGATGGGGGTGTCACTCCTCCCGCTGGAAGGGACATGTGGGCACTGGCTTGTTACACTGACATGCTGAAATCCAGATCGTATTGACCATAAATCACTTTCCCTGGACTTCTATTTTATAGTACAGTTAGGGCATTTAGTGGTTTTTTAAAAAGTACTTAGTGGGTACTTTCATCTGCTGACTTTCATCTCAGGGTTAACAAAGTGTGTGCTGTCCTAAATGGGTTGGTCTAAGACCCCTGACCTGGGCCCTCAGTCCCACCATTATCCATCACAGACAGGGGAAACCAAGGCCCAGAGGTCAAGAAAACAGGCCGAGCCATCTAGCCCCAGGGTTTGAGAGGTACCAACACTGGGCACCTCTAGTGGGACGGAGTCTGCTGCCCCCTCCCTGTGCTGGGTCCCTGTCCACACCACTGCCCCAGTGACCTTGGCCCTCTGGGGGAGGCTGCCCTGGGAAGGGCCTGTGATGAGAACCGTCACTCCCAGGGAAGGCGTCAGCATATTCCCAAGAGAGGCAGGAAGGTAATAGGGAGAGGCGTGGGGGGAGGCCCCTGGGCAGGGTGGTGATGGGCATGGACGGGACCCAGCCCAACCTGGCTGGGGGTCTGGGAGAGAGGACAAGGCAGGTCAGATGAAAGAGTCCCCAGAGGTGGGCATAAGAGAGAGGCACAAGCTCGTTGCCTAAACAGACTCAGAGAATAGTACTGAAAATTATGTATTAAATGTTACTAAGTAATAAATGAATAGCGTGCACCCGAGTGTCCATGGACGGACGTACGAACAGATAAACAAAATGTGGTCTAGCCACGCACTATGGAATGGTGCTAAGCCATAGAAAGGAACAGAATGCTGACCCGGCTACCACACAGATGAACCCTGAGGGCGTTACACGAGGTGGAAGAATCCAGTCACCAAAGGACGACTCCTGTGTGACTTCCCTCACATGAGTCCCCGAACAGTCACAGAGAGTAGACAGGGAGGAGGTGCTGGACGGTGTGTGGGTCTGGGGAGAGGAGAGGCTCTGAGATGAGGGCAGTGTGCACCCACGTGAGCCTGCTCCATGCCACTGAGCCGCACACCTAAACACAGAAGAGAAGGCAGAGTTTAAGTCACAACAAAGAACTGTCAGTGTCCCCTGAGGTGCTCGCTAGAAATGCAGATCCCAGGGCAGAGCCTCTGGGAGATCCGGACGCTACAGGTCTGGGATGGGGCTGGGGATGCTGCATGTCACAGCAACCTGGGCCTGGACCCCAGGGATCTGGGGAACACACTTTGAGAAACACTCCCTCCCCACCCCCCCACCCCCCAGGTGGTCTTCCAGGCCTGCCACCCGGGCTACTTGCCGATGGCTGCAGATCTGTTCTTAGCTGCAGGCCCTGTGGACTTGGCTGAGGCACCTCCCTGACCTCTGCCTGCCGTGAGCCTCTGAGTGGCCAGGTCCACAGCCCTGAGCTGAGCCTAGTGGCACGTGAAAGGGAACCCAGGGAAACTGTCTGCTGGGCGCCCAGGCCGCAAACCCCACAGTAAAGTCGCTTTCCTTTCCTTCCCTGCACCTCACCAACTCTCTTGCTTGATTAATGAGAGAAAATACTGGGGTTCCCTAATTCTTTTCTGGCATTTACAAATGCACACAGGGGTCATGGAGGGCCTGCTGCCTTGTGGGTCCTGGCCCAGAGTGTGACCCAGCCTCTCCCCACCCAGCCCCAGGCAACCCCACGGCTTCCCTTCCTGGCCTCCCTGTCTGCCTCTCATGAATTCTTCCTGCCAAGTCACCCACTGTCGTTTCTCCCAGCACCCGTCTTACAAATCCTTGTCCTCTCCTAGAGAAACAGAGTCCAGAAGCCACCGGCGGTCAGGGGCCACCACCTGGGCAGGGCACCCTGCCTCTCTGTGCCCTGTAAAGTGGAGAGAGTGCTGGTACCCAAGCAACCCCCATGGGCTGGCTGGGCGGGTGAACCGGGATAAAATGTGCAGAGTGTTCAGAACAGAGGCTGGCGCCGGATGAGTGCTATTTAAGTGTCTGCTGTTGTTATTACTGTCAACTCGAAACAGACGCTCTCTGCATGTTACTTCTGGGATCTGAATGGAATTTTAAAAAAAATACAGGCTTCCTCTCGCTCTTGAATACATGGTTTGTCTAATTTTATGCTCCAAAACTCTAACACAGATTGTGGCTGTGTGTCTGTGTGTGCCCCGGGTCTGTGTACACCTGCAGGTATGTGGGGCCCTTGGAGGGGTCTATGTTCCCCATCTGGGTGCTCTAGAGTGGGATGCCTCGCATATGCAGACCCTGCTATCCCTGTCCTCCTACCAGGCCCAGGCTTGTCTCAGGTCACCTTGGGCCCTCCCTGCCCACCTGAGGGCTGCGTAGCAGCTCCACTGGAAGGGACCAAGGCAAAGATGAATAAGCAGTGCAGGTGAGGCCTCTCCACCCAGAAGTCTAGGGGTCACATCTTTCCCCTGGAGACCCCCCTTCCTTGCAACACCCTGAATTTCCTCTACACCCCTCTTTCCCCCCGTGCCGTCTCGTGCACTGCTGCTGATGACCCTAATATCCACTTATGGAGGCTTGTCTGGTTGGGATAAAAAAAGAAAAAAGAAACCCCACACAGGTTACATCGGCGGCAACAGCCAGAATCAAGTGAAACTGTCCAGTGTGTGCCCAATCCCCAAATCCCACACGCAAAATCAGCTTTTCTCTCCTCTCCCTCCTCTGCACCACACAACTCTCTTGCTTGATTAAAGATAGAAAATATTAGTGTTCCTTAATTCTTTTCCGGCATTTACAACTAATGAGAAATGTATCCTATTATTCTGGTCCTTGTGGTTTCTCACCCCACGAGAGCTAATAAATCTCTCCCTCTCTCTCTCCTTCCCCAACCGTCGCACGCAGTATTTATTTGGAAATGTGATTTGAGTTTGCCGGCAGCCGCTACAGGATGTGGGTTATTGCCAGGGCCCTGGGAAAAGATGGAAGCAGGAGGGGTGACGGATGTGTGGAACGGGGACTGGAGGCCCAGAAGCCGGGGGCAGGGCTCCAGGCCTCCAGAGAGGCGTTGTGGCTTTGTGTGTCTGTGGATTTTCTTTTCTTTGATGGAGGAGAACCATCAAGTTCCTCTGTGGTGGGATCTGAGACCTAAACAGGATTAACCGGGACAGTCCCCATCAGCAGTGGGGCAGGGCTGCCTGGAGCCCTCACGGAGGGGCTGCTTGGTTAGAATTCTCCCCTGGCTCACTAAGGAGCCACCGTGGCCTAAGGCTTCCACATCCTTTCACGTCTTCTTCAATGCTGGGGTCCGAGGGAGGGGAACACACCCTTCCCCTGGCTGGTGGCAGGGTTATATGATCCATCCTATCTGCTGGTGCTGGCCTTGGGGGACCTGCAGCCACCTACATCCTGGGCTCTCTGTGCTCACGGGTGGGGTCTGTGCAACTCTCACCCACTCCCAACAACAAAATCACTGGTTAACTAGCTAGGGGCTGTGAGACATGACAGGGGAGGAGGGGACTCCGTCCCGGGTGCCCTTGTGAGAAGGACCGGGAAGGCTGTGCTGTCTGCTGGCGCTGAGGGCCCCATGAGGCCAGGCACGGTCTCCTATGCCTACCATGTTACGCTGGGACTCAGCCAGCCAGGGCAGGAGGGGAACAAGATCCTTTAGTGGTAAGAAATGACCACGCATACTATTCCCACCTCTGTGAAATGTCTTACGTCATTGCCACCCCACAGGCTTAATGTATAGGGAGTGTCTCACGAAGGTGTGAGGCAGTAACAGATGAGGGAGACAAGGATTCTGGGAACAGGAGCCACCGTGGGTCCTGAGGACACTGGTGAGCCTGATCTGTAAGTCCTGTCCTTGTGCTGTCCTGGCTCCTCCACAGACACCACGCTGTGGCAGACAGGGAGGAAGGATGCCTGAGGAAGGGCCTGCACGCTGACCTGCGGGGGACCCTCAGCAGGAGACATAACTGTCTGCAAAACAAAGTGAAGGGATCTGGCCCCAAGGCCCCCGCAACGTGAGTATGAACACGGTGTCCTGGCACCTGGCCGACATTTACTGATCTCTGTTGCCTTTCCTCCTGCTGCACAGAAGTTCAAGGGCAAGAGACCAGGGCTGCAAACTCCCAGCTGAGAGGCTGGGAAGGAAGGCCCTGGAGTGCGCAGAGTTCAGAGTCTGCACCTGGGTGGAAAAATTCCTCCAAGCCCTCAGAGGCCAATGTCATGGGCATCCACCCCTCAGAGGCCTGCGTCTTTCACCCCCTTATAGCCAACTAGGGAGGAGGACACAACCAGGCTGTGCTGGGTTGGAAACCATTCTGACAACCTCAGATGTTTTGGAGTTTTCTAAATGCTACTGGCCATCCTTTCTGCTCAACTGACAAATTCCCCAGGCCCTCTGCCTTGCTTTCAGTAGTGGGGAGACTGTGGCTCCAGATGGTCTTAAGGGTACCCCACACTTGTCCTGCTTATACACAGGACAGTGTCAGGAGGCTCACTACTTAACAAGGGCCCTCACTCCCTCCATCCTCGGGGATGTCCAAGTTGCAAAGGCCTCTCTATGAGCTGACCGCCCATCTGTCTTCTCTGCCTGTGACCCCTGCAGGGGTGGGGAGAACAGCCAGCATGTCTGCAGACATGACAAGGTGTCAGTTCCACGTGGGGCCCTATGCTAAGACTGAGGACACGACAGGAAGGGTAGGGCTGCTCCATCAGTCTGCTCAGCCTCCTGCACTGGCTCTCTACACCCAGGGCCTCTGGCCTCCACTGGACACAGTGCTGCCCCTGCCCCCACCCAAGGTACTCTGGGAGCTCTGATCTTGTAGAAGCAACAAAATGCCGCCCCCCTCTGCAGGCTGCTCTGCTTGTGTGAGGCCTGGGCTGGGTGCTGTGGGCTGCCCCACACCCTGCTCACAACACCTGCTGCTCAAGGAGGGGCTTCCTGATCGGGGAGGGATGTTTGTACCCCCTGGATGGGTCTCAAGGTGGGGCCGCTGCAGGGAGGCCTCATCCTGTCCCTCCCAAAGCACATCTGCTTTCCTCTGATTTCTACAAGTTCCATAAAGCAGATTTTGTTTGGAGACAGGTTTCTGCTGCTAAAAATTTTAAAATATAAAGGCTCTCAAAACTACTGCCATGAAAGAGCCTTTTCTGTGGGGGTGGTATGACTCAGGAGCTAGGGTGACCCAGAAGGGAGTGGCTGGACTGACAGTGGGGATACCCCAAAAAGGATGGGGAGGGAACACACCCCCATCACCCTCCAGGCTCTGCATGTGACCTCCCATTTGCACACAGCCACACAAAACACTCTCCCACTCTGATGTTTTCCTCCAGTAACCTTTGCATATCCCTTTGGTCCCTGAGAGTGAGCACACCCAGACGATAAACCCACCCAGCAAGGACAGTGACCTGATGGGACACTCTGGAATGACCACAGACCAGCCAGGTGTTCTGCTGGTGAGACTGCTCCCAGGCTGTGAGGCAAGACTCGGCGGGAAAGCACAGGACTCCACACTGCAACCCTGCCCTGCCCTTGAGGATGGTGCACTTGGCAAAGTCCTCAGCTCCCACGTCAGTTTCCTCATCTGTAAAATGGGTTGGTACCTTTCCCAAAGCAATCTATGGAAATTAGAACAAAGATGGCTGCTCCCCTGGGTCTCAGCAGGAAGCAGATGACCCCAGTTCAGCTTTAAGGACACCAGGAACTCAACGTGAGGCCCAGAGCCAGGAAGAGCTAAGACGTGGACAGAGGACTGGCCAGGGTCACTCCCTGTTGAGGACTGGCCAGGCTTCAAATGCTTCCTCTAGGCAGTCCTTCCACCAGGACTTACTGGTGGGGGGTGCTGAGCAATGGCCTTGCTGTTCCCATCATGGGGAGTCTGGGGGCGCTGACCTCTGAGTGTCCACATGCACACAGGACACTATGATCGGTGGTCAGCTCCTAGCTCTCACTCTGCTCTGAGCAACCAGCCAGACCTTTCTGCAGCTCTGTGTGCTCAGCTGGGAAATGGGAAGTTGGCAGGCTGGTCCAGGGTGGTCACTCCCTTCAACCAGCTCTCCTCTCCTGGTCCTGCCTGGGGCCTTTGCACCTGCTCCTGGAAGCACCTGACACAGAGGTGTCTCCACTCCTGCATGCAAACAGTCTCACAGCCCTCTGACAACGGTATCCTCGCACATACTCCTGCCTGGGGCCTTTGCACCTGCTCCTCCTCGGCCAGGAACGCTTTCCCCAGACATCCCCACAGCTCACCGCTCTCCCTTCTCAGAGGCAGCCCCACTTCCATCCCCATGGGAACCCTCATAGCTTTTGTCACTCTCCCGTCAGATGTCCCCCCGACTAGAAGCGCCACGAGGGCAGGGCCTGAGCAGCGACTGGCAGGTGGCTAGCACCACATTAATACGTGCTCACCAAGGCGCCAAATACTCTTCCCTGGGGAGCTCAGCCCTCCTCTGCTCCTGTCTCATCTTACTCTCCTGAAAAGAATGAGCTCCTGCCTCAGTTTCCTGATACCACTCTCATGCTGAATCCAGTCCAGGTAGGGATCTGTTCCCCAAGCCACCCATCACCACCTGTGTATGTACCAGCCCCCAGGCTGAGGCCACAGCCCCCCAAGAGGCTTTGAAGGACATGACATGGGCCTTGGATCCCATATCAGAGTGGCTGCACAGCGGCCTCTTAAAGAGCTGGGCATAAAGAGTCCAAGACCTCGTGACTCCATTCCCCTCAGAGGAGTGCGAGAGAGGGTTCCCAAGAGCCCTTCAGCCCCTCCTGGGGATTCAACTGCCCACCAGCCTCTGCTCAGTTCTGCCTCCCCTTGAGGACACAGGGTTCTCTAGATGATGCCCACTGCCCCCTGTACATCTCCCCTGCCGGGCAGACAATAAGCGTCTCAAAGGAACAGCAGCAGAGTAAGTTATGGGTTTCCATTGTCTGTATTCAATTAAAATTGCAGAATTCCCTTGGAATTCTGATGCTGCCCGTGAGGGTTCCAGTTTACACATGCAGACACCAGCTCAGCCCCAGACAGAAAGGACCACTCCATGGGCAACAGCCACCCATTCTGCCAGCTCCAGGATGGAATCAGCTGGTGGGAGCTCAGGGCTCGTCCCTCAGGGGCCTACTTCCAAGCCCGGCTGAGTGTCCGAGGAAGCCCATGGAGAGGGAACGCAGACACAGCAACGTGCCAGGCACTGTCCCTACTGTCTCAGGGCTGCTTCACACCCCTTTCCACGTAGGTTTCAGAGCCCACTGGATACACAAGACAGGAATTTCCTAGTGTTTTAGGTCGTCTTGGCCATGAGGTCTTTGGTAAAACCAAAGTCTCTGTCCTTACTCTTGATCAACAGCAAGTTCACGAAAGCTGCTCACCCACCAGGATGCAGCAAGGAAGTTAGATGGTCCACGAGTGAAGCGCCCACAGGTAGCTCCAGCAGCTCCCCACTTAGTGAGGACAGCCCTCAGAGCTCACCACAGGGGCCACCCAGCCATGAGTAGACAAAAGCAAGGGAAGAGACACATACTGACTGCCCTAGGGATGGACCCAGAGGATATGAAGCTGAGTGAAGTAAGCCAGTCACAAAAACACAAACAACATACAACTCCCAGAGCACTCAAACTCCTACAGATAGAAAGTAGAGTAACAGTCAGCAAGGGCTGGGAGGTGGGTGAGGAGTTACTGCTTGATGGGGACAGAGTTTCAAGTCCGTGAGATGAAGAGCTCCATGGAAGAGAGTTCCACCGCTGACCATCAGTGGTAATGGTCACACAACAATATGAATGTGATTAATGCCACTGAGCTGTGTGTGTGCACTTTAAAAATAGTTAAAATGGTGCATTTATTTTATGCATATTTTACAATGATTCAAAATATAAAAAGTTTTTTATTAAAAAAAAAGAAAACCTGAGCCATTGTTTGAGACTCTTCCAGGGCTAGACAAGGGCATTCAAGGCAAGGGGAACTGGCCGGATGTGGTGGCTCACACCTATAATCCCAGCACTTTGGGAAGCCAAGGTGGGAATATCACTTGAGCCCAGGAGTTCAAGAACAGACTGGGAAACACAGTGAGGCCCCATCTCTACAAAACATACAAATAAACTGGCTGGGCGTGGTGGTTCAAACCTACAGTCCCAGCTACCCCAGAGGAGGGTGAGGCAAGAAGACCACTTGAGCCCAGGAGTTCAAGGTTACAGTGAGCCATGATCACACCTCTGTACTCTAGCTTAGATGACAAAGCAGAGCCCTATCTGAAAAAAAAAGAAAGGGGAACAGAGCGAGCAAAATGTTTTGCTTGGAAGAACCCAACAGGAAGAGAGGCTGTGACACAGAAAAGCAGGTGAACCTGGCAAGGGGTTGAGGCCAGTTGGTGGAAGGTCTCAAGGCATGAGAGAGCTCAGGCTCAAATGCACACTTCCAGGGCCACCCGCAGGATCTATTACTTTATATCCTCCCACCCTTAGGACCAAACCAAGAGCATCCTGAGTACGAGGTGGTCACTTTTTTTTCCTTTGGTAGAGTGCCGTGGCATCACAGCTCACAGCAACCTCAAACTCTTGGGCTTAAGTGATTCTCTTAAGCCTCCCAAGTAACTGGGACTATAGGCGTCGGCTACAATGTCCGGCTATTTTTGTTGTTGTTGTTGTTGTTATTGTTGTTTGGCAGGCCCTGGCCGAGTTTGAACCCACCAGCCCCAGAGCAAGTGGCCGGCGCCCTAACCACTGAGCTATGGGCGCTGAGCCAGGGTGGTCACTTTTTAATTGCTACCTTGCCAGCAGGTGACCCAGTGTTCAGCACTCAAGATATGTTCCCAACTAAACCTCACAAAGTATGTGCCCCACAGTCAGCCCGGGAAACACAGGTGCCCACAGGCAAGCCTGAGGCTGGCAGAGAAAATGATCAAATATTTTCTTCAGATCTTGATGCACTTTGTTCATGCGTGGACTTTGTCTTCATCCCATCTGGAGTACCAAGCCCAGGGGGTACTCTCCGTGCTGGACTGCAGTCATGCTGTAGAGCAGTTCCAGGAAAACACAGAAGTCACCTTCTCTTCAATGATCATTTTCAGTAGCATTTCCTAACTGCTGACTGGCAGCATGCAGGAGGGCCCACAGAGATCACATCCTCTAACCAGCACCAGCTTGTCAGAAGAGCCCAGAATGTGCTGAACAGACCAACTTCATGGCCATCAGCCCACTAAAGGCTCTGAGAAGTCCTGCAGTAAAGAAACTTGATGACCCCAGAATTCCTACAATGGAACTGACCATGAAACATTTTGCTTCATGACCCTATAGATGTTTGAGTGTGGAAAATGCTGAATTCCGGGACCTCATTATAAAAAGGGACTGGACATAAGCAGGTGAAATCAGGTTTTATCCACCACTAGGCAGGCTCTTGCTGTTCTGCCTAAGCCGGGCTCTGCAGACCAGACCACGGGCTGTCTGGGAGCAATTTTCCTTCTTCTTTATCAATGCCTGGGAGCAGGTGTATCAGCTCTGATGTCTTTTAATAAGAGTGCTGGCAGCTGTGGCGTCAATGCTTCACCCAAAGCCACCTTGCCCAGCCCTCGAAGTCACAGCCTCTCCCTCTGGGGCTGGTTTCTAGCACAGTGAGTCCTTTGGTGGTTTGTCTTCTTTTCCCAAATAAGAAAGGGTCAGGGCGAGTCCTGAATGTCCCCATCTTTCATGACAAATGATGATGCACCCACTGCATTCAGGACGGAGTGACCCCGGCATGTTCTGACCCAGTTCCCGTGGCTCTGGTTTCAGGAACGGGGTGACATTCCCTTCAGCAGCCAGGCCCATCTGCAAGGGCAGCAGCTGGGAGGGGTCCCCACTGGCCAAACCAGCCCACTTGCTCCCACACACCCACCCCACCCCCAAGAGCATCTGAGGTTGCCAGAGTGTAAGAGGCAGCTGTGGAAGAGCACTTCTAAAAATGAAACAGGGGCAGGGTTTTGGCTCGGGAGATGACGTTGTTCTGGAGGCCGTGGTGGCACAATGGTGTGAAATGTGCTTAATGCCACGGAGCTGGCCACCCAGAAACGGCCAAGATGATCCACGTTCGTTGTGTGTGCGTTACCACAGTTTATATGTATACAAAATTTTAACAAAACAACCCACACAGGGCAAAGAGGCCACTCCTCTATGACAGCAAGGATGGTGCCACATTCACCAAAAAACCCCCAATCACAGAGTGGGGGGCATGTGGGCTTCAAGGACATAATTGTGGTAGGAAAGAACTCAGGAGATTCTGGGGCTGACTCTGGACGCAGGTCTGAGGGCTGGGACTGGGGTACGTTCCTCAGCCTTCTGAGAGTCCTGACCTACAGAGCCTGGGAGACGGCCGGTCATCTCAAAGGCGACCGGTATGCGGTGCAGTGACCGCTCTGAGGCGGAGTCTTCCACAGTGCTTCCTGCCTGCTGTGGTGTATGAGACCCAGGTGATGCCCCCGGCACCCCTGAGGAGCAAGGTCAACATACAGAGACTCCTCTCAGGCTCAGAGAGTCTAAGTAACCTGTCCAGAGCCACACAGCCGCAAGGCCCAGCTGGCTCCCTTGGCAGCACTCCTGCAGGCCAGCCACATGCCGTGCTATCTTGGTCATGGCTGAAGTCTCTACCTCTGTCCACGTGGGACCCGTGGTGCTCTGCCCCCTGCCCTTGGTGAGCTACAGGGGCACGGTCACTGGGACAGCCCCCCACTGTGCTCCTGGGATAGGTGCTCCTGGTTCCTGGAGGATGTCGTGCTTCAATAAAGCAGCTCACTTAAAACAACACAGGCTTTCGCCTTTGTAAACGTCCTTCACAGGCTTTACCTCACCAAGATAAAACTGGAGTTTCATCTGCGGCAGGAGTGCTGGGTTTTAACACATGTGGTAGATAGGAGGGGGGGTGGAGAGAAGGGGAGGGAGGGAGAGAGGGAGAAGGATGGAGGGAGGGAGAGAAGGAAGGAGAGGAGGGGAAGGGGGCGGGCTTGTCTTTTGGGGGACGTCCAGCCCTACGGGGAACTCTTTAAAATCCCTGCAGTCCCAGCGTGATTAGAGAACGTGAGAACATCCACCAACCTGCACGGATTACTCCTTCTGGACCAGTGAGGCCTCAGCATTGTCCTGAACGCAATTAGGAGCCAGTCTCATGGCTGTGAGAACATAAGGAAATACAGGTAAGACCCCCTGGCACAGACTTGGGCAGGTGGAGACGCTCAGAACTGTTTTCTAACTTGAATTTACCCCTTGCTGCACCAGGCCTGATACCACACCATGCTTCGCAGCTTTCCCCACGGCACTTCCAGCAGGCCCTGGGGCAGGGGACTCACAACTCCCTGTGGTATCCAAGCCTTGAGGAAAACAGAGGTTTGGCTGCCCAGCCTGTCCCCAGATAACCAGACAGAAGGGCTGCCTGGACATCGGGAACACCTCGGAGATCCTTGGCCCCAAGCTGCCCCTGCCCCATGCCAGCTAAGAGCCTCTTTGAGAGTATGCTTCAGACAGACCTTTCTGGAAGGAAGGCTTCCTCCCGTGGGTGGTTCTCCGCTCCAGATGGTTGCAGGGAGGTGCTGCTGGCCCGGCGCCCACCATGTCTGTCTCTCACAGAACCATCCACAGCCTGGCAGAAGCTGAAGTCAAGCAGATGCTCTTGGCCACGAGACCCCTCATTGACCAAGGGCTGAAGACCCCACAAGGTAAAGGAGAAGTAAGTTCTGGTAACAGATCTGACCAGCAGCAGCCAATGTGCTTCCTCTTCCACTGTCTGGGATGAAGGGACGTCAGCAATCCGCTCATGCGTCTGTGGACTCCCTCACAGAAGCATCTAGATTTGCACTTGCTCCCTGAGCTCTGCCTGTTTTTCTGGTGGAGGGAGTCAGCAGAGGGGGAAGCAGCTGAGAGTACTGGGTTTTCCTGCTCCGTCTCTCCACCCTCGCTGTGGGACCCGCAGAAGCGCCACACTTCCAGTGCCCCATCGCCCCTCATCTGCAAACTGGACACAGTGGTGTCTGTCCACATATGGCCATACGGAGATTAGAAAACTCACATGAGGCACGACGTCCTTCTATTCACTGCACACACACTGTAGAGTGCCCATTCTGTGCCAGACACCATTCCAGGTAGAGGAGTGATAGTGAGCAGAGCTGAGGATCCACCCAGCCTGCCCGCCTCCCGCACTGTCTGACTCCACCAGACACTACTGTTTTCTGAAAAAGCAGCTGATAGAAAAAAAAAAAGCAACTGACAAATATAACGAAGTCTGTTTTTTTAACACTTACAAACTATTCCTCTATGAAAGTGCAGAAATAGCTGAAATTGCAACAATTATACACCAATATCCTAATAATTATCAGTATATGTAATTCACCCATCACTGACATAGAAGGTTCTGGGCCTGGCAAATAGTGGTGCTAAATAAATGTCTGCTGAGTAGATAAATGGGGAGGTCAGCTGCGCTCAGAATAATGTAACCCCAAAGAGTGGATGAGTCTGCTGATTGACGCGGGCCTCCATCTGCACTTATGAGCAGCCAGCCCAGACACTTCCACTCCCAGCGTCAGTGGCCAGGGCCTGTTGTAAGTCAGTGGCAAAGGAATCCTCTTTTCAGCAGGAATAAGGACTGCCAAGGAGTGGGCAGAGGGTTTGGAGGACGGCTTCCATTTTCTCTGGACATCCCTGACATTGATTCCACCAAGCAAAACAGGAACAGCTCTGAAATAACACAGCATGACGACAGGGGCCACAGTGCTGGCCAGCGCTCAGAGGAGGGGGGTCATGGGGCACGGCTGACTCACTGCCCCAGACACACGCACCACTGAGGAATGCGGAGAGCTTCTGTGGAGTCCACACTCTCGGGAAGCCCGGGGTATCTACTACCTCTGCCTATGATGATGTCACAAAACAAACTGCCCCAAACTCAGGGGCTTAAAATAACCACAATTTATTATCTTTCATGAGCACACAGGCTGGCCGGTGACCCTTCTTACCAGGCTAGGCTGTGCAATGTGAGGGCTGTCGGCCATGAGGTCTCTCTCCCCGCAGTGGCCCAACCCAGGCCTGTCCTGGCAGGGTCAGGGCCCAGGGAAGAGCAAAGCTTCCAGCAGCCAGCCACGGGTCAGATGGGGACAGCTTTTCTTCTGTCATATTCTGTTGACCAAAACAGATCTCTCAGGGCCCCCAGATTCTAGGAGTGGTGAGATGGGCTTCACCTCTGCATGGGAGACACTGCATAGTGACACCATGGCAACGTGGAGGCAGTGGGGACGGGGAAGGGAGGCTATTTTCACAATCAACCTGCCACACCCAGCCCGATGGACACTGCCCTTTCTGTTTTTCCCTCAACACACCCTTTGTTGCGTACTGCTGGGACCCACACGAAGGCACGGGGATTATTGCTGATCTGAGGTGGAAGGGGTAGGTCTGGCCCACCACGGCAAGGTACGTGGGCTTTCTACTAAAAATGGTGATATGATGACTCTTTTCTAAAAATGCATTTCTGCTTCAAAAACTGTTTGTAGAAAAATATTAAATAAATAATAGTTCACCCAAGTGCCCATCGAGGGATGAACAGGGCAAGCAAAACCTGGTCTATACATACAGTGGAAAAAGAGTCGACTTTACAAAGGAAGGGAATTCCGACACCTGCTACCATGTGCGTGGGCCTCGAGGACATTATGCTCAGTGGGAAAAAAAAAAAAACGCAAAAGGACAAATACTGTATGACTCCCCTGACAGGAGGTACCCATAGTAGTCCATTTCATAGAGAAAGAAAGTAAAGAGTAGGGGTTCCAGGGGCTCAGGAACGGAGCCGGGAGTTAGCATTTAATGGGACAGAGTTTCAGTTTGGAAAGAAGAAAAAGTTCTGGAGATGGATGACGGTAACTGTTGCACAACAACATAAATGCCTTAAAATTAAATATCACCAAACTATACAACTACAAATGGTCAAAATGATAGACTGTACGTTATCTACAAAGGAAACCCAGACATGGCAAAGACTGGTTGGTGGCTGTCACTAGGCAGATGCCTGGTGTCCAGGGTCTGTGATCCACCTACAGTCCTCAGCCTGGACAGCCACACTCCGGGGAAGCCAATGCGGTCAGTGGCGTGTAATCAGAGACCACACCTTTCAGGCGGCTTTGGCCTGTCCCCCAGCTCCCTTCATCTCCAGTCAAGTTCAGAGGCTTTGCTAACTAGCATAAGCACATTTAGGAAAGGTAGGTTATCGCTAGGGTGACGTGAGTGGCTGACGCCAGGACAGCTCTCACCAGCTGAGTGGCAGTGTCCCACCATAACACGGAAGACCCCTCTGCTCCCTCCACTGATCAGGCATGAACTCCACTCCCACCAGGAGTGAATGGGAGGATTCTCACCCTCCTGGTTACCAGAGCTGACCAGGGAATCCTGCCCCTAGACGCCAACCTGTTTGCCTCGGGTGAGCCTCTCATAAAGGAGGTTTCAAACATCAAAAGGGACATCCTTGAGCTTGCAGAGCTGGCTGTGCACAGGGTGGGCCTGGGTCTGACACGGCCTTCCTTGGAGCCTGCCGTGCAGTCTGGAGGGGTTGGCTGTTCACCCACCCACACCTGCCTTCACCTCCTCACCTACTGCAAGTTCCCTAACAGCTGTACCTGCCCAGGGTGGCTTTGGGTGGGTCACTGTACCCCTTAGACACCCCCAGGGTGTGCTGGGACTCCTCTGCAGCCCTTCTGCTCCCTTACATGACATGGCAACCCAGAAGTCCTGCTGTCACTTCCTCCACCGGCCAGAGCCCCCACTTTGGGCTTCCTGGGTCAAGTGCCCACTCTGTTCAGGGACAGCTCAAGAAGGCTCTCACTGTGGCTCCCAGGATAAACATATTTTCCTGCAGACTCACCTCCGTGGTCACCTCTTCTGGCCCTGCAACCCTTGGGTGGGCTCCCGGGTGGCCTGACAGACAGCACTCACCACATCTTTCCCCTCACAACTTGTTAGGCTACCCTTCCTCACCTGGGACTTGGCTCTTTTCATCTTTTCTTTAACCTCAAGCTGAACCAGACATTTATCTCTAATAATTTTCACTCCATGAGCCTTTGCTCAGCAGTTAAGGGTGTCAAAGTCACTCACAGTCTGGATCCCACCACATTAGCAGCCTGCTGGCTTCTGGGGCAGGTGCGAATTTGGTATGTGAGCTTTCGAGGTCGCCAACTGGATTTGGATCTGGAGGGAGGTCTGGGGGCTTCTGTAGGGCTGTTGACAGCCCCAACCACCTCCTCAGTCACATACACAGACACTATTCCTCTATTGCAGTGGTTCTCAACCTTCCTAATGCCGCGACCCTTTAATACAGTTTCTGTGGGTCACAACCCACAGGTTGAGAACCACTGCTCGATTGCCACTTGCCTGTCCTGGGCCCTCTCACAGAGAGGCCTCTGGAGGCCCCGAGGAGGTGTGTGCTGGGCCTGTCCACCTGGGGCTCCACTGGGCTATTTTTCCCAGGATCTGGGGCTACTGCTTGACCATCCTCTCCAGCCTCATGTCTGTGGTCAAGTCCAAGTTCTAGGAGTATAGGTTCAGAAATCATAAGGACCTCCCATGTGTTCCAAAGTCCCCCTGGAGTCACCAGGATTGGGGGTAACTCACCATCTGCCTTCCCAAGGCTGTAAGCCTGGGTTCTGAGACCCCACAGGCCACAGGAAAAGAGAGCTCTGGGCTTGGAAACCTATGCTTTTTCCAAGTGGCAGGACTCCCTTCACACACACACCCCAGTGTCCTCATGGCCACTGGAAATCTGTGCTCTTTCCAAGTGGCAGGACTCCCCTCACACCATCCCCCCCCCCCCCAGTGTCCTCATGACCACTAGAAACTCAAATCTGCATTGGTTCAGGAGGAAGCCGGGGGATTACCACTGTAACCTTCTCACAGACAGTTCAGGCTGTATCACTGCCCCCTGAACGAAGGAGCAGTCCTACACAGGTGTGCAAGGCTCCCTGAGCTCTGGCCTCACCTGACCCCCACTTGTGTCCAGACTCCGGCAAACTGGCCCCCTTCTGGTTTCCAATCAGGCTCACAGGCCACCCCTCAAACCTGTCCCCAGGCTCTCCTGGGAGAACGTGGGATAGCCACCCCACCCTGCACTCTGCTCCTCCGCAGCCTCCAAGGGCCACCTTATCACCTCTAGGAGGCCTTTCCTGACAGCACAAAGTACACACGAAGTCCTCCTTCTCAAAGAACCCTTTGTGACCCTAATAATAATGACACTTACACATACCAGGCACTGTTCCTGGCACTGACCATTTTTAATCTTCATCATGATTCTGTGAGGTGGGTACTTTTATTATCTTCATGTTACAGATGAGGAAACTGAAGCACAGAGAGGTTAAGCAACTTGTCTGAGGTCACAGAGCTGCACAGACAGGTTAAATAACTTGTCCGAGGTCACACAGCTGCTGAATACACTCTAGCCCCAGAGCCTATGCTCCAGACCCCACGTCCCTCTCATCACAGATGCCACCTCCTAACTCACACTGGGGGCTCCATGTCCGGCTCATCTCTGAAATTCCTTGTTGGATTTCTAACTCTTATCTCCCCAACGGTGGAACTTCAATGCACAGCGATTGCTTTTGAGAAGTTTCCCCAAAATTGCTTTTGAATAATTTCACTAAAGAGAGTTTATTCTATTTCCGTTCCTCGGGCATCTTCATCAGCTCACGTCCACTCACTTCATATGATTTCAGGAGCCAGCATGGGGCAGTGATGAAGCAGCAGCCAGGCTGGGTTGAATCCCGTCCTTGCTGTCTGACTCGAGACAAATGACTCCATCTCTCTGGGTCTCAGTTTCCTCTTCTCAAAAATGGAGTGGGAGAGCCTTGGGCAAGGAGTGAATTGAGGCTGGGCATGGACACAGACCCGGATTCTGAGCAAGGACGGAGGATGTGGACGGAGCAGACGCCGCCATCATCATTCCCCGGGAGCAGGACTGATCCCAGGAACTTGGCCCTGACTCGTGGTCTCCAGGGCAGCTTTGCCACTAACCAGCTGTGTGCCCAAGGGCCGACAGCGAGCCTTGCTGGCTCAGTTTCTCCACCTATGTGGCGAGGGCCCCTCCAGCTCCACCATTCCTAGGATTCTAAGATTTTGTATCTGGATATGGGATAGCGTCACTCTCATTGCTGCCACGGTAACTCTTTCCCAGCACGGCTGTGCAGGGGACAGGCATGACATTTCCTTCGTATCCTTTTGTCACAACCTTTCAGGGAACATAGAAAACGGCGAAAGGTCTGTGGATTCAACCGTGGAAGTTCAAACCTACAGGTCTGGCGGGAATCAAAGGGCTAATGCAACAAGACGTCTTACGCTGGCCCCACACAAGCAGTCAGCTCCTAGCAGGGAAGGGCTGGACTAAACTCGGGTCTTGGTGTCAATGACAGGAACGGGAGCAGCAGTGCTGTGGGTGGTTGGAGACATTTACTGCACGATCTTCATCAAGTACTGTCAGCCCCACTCTCAGAGTAGGTCAGAATCCAGCCCTTCTCCCCACCTCTGCCACCACCCCTCTGGTCTGGCCACCATCATCACTTGCTGGATCACTGCAATGACCTCTCTAGTCTCCCTCTGTCCACCCTCACGCCCCTTGGCCTCTTCCCCAGGCAGCATCCAGCAGTCTCCAGATCCCAATCACGTCCCCCCTCTGCTCAGACTGCTCCAGGGCCCTATGTGAGCTCCCTCCCTTGACTTCTGTTCCTCATCTGCTGCCCGTACCCCTCACTTACCGCAGCCACACCAGCCTCCTCGCCCTTTCACTATCCCCCAACGTGCAGGGCACACGTGCACCTCAGGGCCTTTGCATTGGCCATGTCCCCACCCAGTGCTCATCACAGACGTGGACACAGCACCCCCCTCACTTCCTTTAGGTCATTGCACTCACTGTACACAAAGTTTTAACACCACCCCCAACTCCATTTTTCTCCTAAGCACATTTCCAATCTAACACACTAAATATTATCTACATTTTTCCTCATTAAAATGTCTGAAATGTACAAACTATGTAACCAAAACACGCGTACTCCTGAAATATTCTGGGAAAAAAAGAAAAAAGAAGTAGATGGGGGAAAAGAAAGATGAAAAAAAAAAAAGAAAAAGAAGTGTAAGCTTGTGAAGACAGGGATTTTCTTATTTTGTGCATTGTGGTAACTGCTCGGCAACCAGAATCGTGTCTGGCACATGTAGTAGTAGCTCAATAAATATTTCTTGAAGGAATGAACGGTGTTTGCTGAAAGAACCTTCCCACTCAGGAATATTTTAAGTGTTCTGTAATTCCTGGCCAGCAAGATGCAGAGGGAGACCTGGAGAAGACGGCTGTCACAGATGGGACCCCAGGGAAGGAAAACACAGTGTTTATCTGTGGCACACGGCGTCCCTAAGTGTGAGACACGCCAACAGTGCTGGGGCTTGTCCCAGGAGACCAAAGGTCCTGATAAGTGCTGCCCAGGGCAAAGGTCACTTTCTGCTGCCCGGGGCATGAGACTCGTCAATTTAACAATATTCTGATGAGACAGTCAATGGGTAAACGATGATTTCTGAAATAAGCAGCCAAGCCAAGGCGGCTGAGCCAGCTCTGTGGGGTTAAGCGACAACCTCCACACCCCACACGAGAAGCAGAGGTCAGACAGGAGGTTTAATAAAGTCCCCTCCTAGGTGCTGAGGGCTGAGACCACGCAGCCCAGAGAAATGAGGTTTCCCACACCATGTAGCCGTGGTTCAGCAAGTACAGCAGCAGCAGCAGCAGCAAACGCCGTGGTCTGGAGCTCAGTGTGGGTCACCCACCATTTGTTTATTGTGGTAAAATATACATAAGGTGAAATTTGCCACTGTACCCATTTTTATATGCATATGAGAAGCACTTTCACAGGGCTGTGTAGCCCTCACCACCCTCCATCGCAGGGCTTTTCCTCTCCCCAAAATGAAACTCTGTCCCCATCAGACACTGACTCCTGCCCCTCGTTTGGCCCCCGCACCCACTTCTTCTCTCTATGAAACTGACTACGGAGGTCCCTCACACAGGTGGAACTATGCAGTACTTGTCCTTTAGCGACTGGTCTATTCACCGGGCACAGTGTCCTCAAGGTTCATCCTCATGGTAGCAGGTGTCAGAATCTCCTTCCTTTTCAAGGCTGAGTAACATTCCACCATCCGGACAGACCACATGTGGTTTATTCATCACACACTGACGGACCATTGGGTCGCTCCCATCTCTCAGCTATTGCCAACACCGCTGCTATGAACGTGGGCGGACTAGGACCTCTCTGAGACCCGGCTTTCAGTATCTTTAGCAATACGTACACTGGAAGTGGGAATGCAGTATCAAACGGTGAGGCTATGCTGAGGTTCTTAAGGAACCACCACCCTGCCTTCCGCAGCGGCTGTGCTATTTTACAGTCTCACTAACAGTGCACTGGGGCTCCAGTTTCCCCACATCTTCACCAGCAACCTTGCTATCTGTGTGTTTTTTTTTTTTTTTTTGAGACAGAGCCTCAAGCTATCCCCCTGGGTAGAGTGCCATGGTGTCACAGCTCACAGCAACCTCCAACTCCTGGGCTCAAGCGAGTCTCCTGCCTCCACCTCCCAAGTAGCTGGGACCACAGGCACCCGCCACAACGCCCGGCCATTTTTTGGTTGCAGCCATCCTTGTTTGGCGGGCCCGAGCTGGGGATTCGAACCCACCACCTTAGATGTACGTGGCTGGTGCCTTAGCCGATTGAGCCACAGGCGCCGAGCCTTGGCAACAAATCTTAAAGTAACATGCAAAAGAAGGACTGATGTTCAAAAAACACTTAATTGATAAGAGGCGAAAGAAGAAAACAAGAGAGTATTCAAGACAGAACAGTAAAATGCTCAAATGGAACTTTCCTAACTTTCGAGTTTTGCTCTGGGCTAAGCCAGGCTGTATCACTTGGCCACCTAAGTCCTAAATAATCAACCCATGCTCCC
>CAUYQV010167194.1:0-41654 GCA_963574575.1 Galagoides demidoff
TACATTGGATACTTTTTCTTCCATTCCTGAGATACTTTGCTAAGAAGCACATTTTCCAGTTCCATCCATGTAAACATGAAGGAGGTAAAGTCTCCGTTTTTCTTGAGGGCTGCATAGTATTCCATGGTGTACATATACCACAATTATTGATCCATTCGTGGATTGATGGACACTTGGGCTTCTTCCATGATCTGGCAATTATGAATTGGGCTTCAATAAACATTCTGATACAAACATCTTTATTGTAATGTGATTTTTTATCTTCTGGGTATATACCTAATAATGGAATTGCAGGATCAAATGGCAGGTCTATTTTTAGTTCTCTGAGTGTTCTCCAGACGACTTTCCAAAGTTAAGGGAAGAGTTAAGTAGGTCTTTGGAACATCAGCTCCTTATGATTTCAGCTATCTTATTTACTAAGAAAGTGTTGGTTTAGGTACTGGGATTACATAGTCAAATAAGACAGAGGTCCTGCTATCAAGAACCTATAGGGCCTCGGGGAATAGTTATAACTGTATAAATATATGAATTTATGAAAGAGCGCACTGGAGTTATAATTAGGGGAGTAGATGAGAGACCTCTAAGTAAAGCTGAAGATTGGAGAATGTTTTTTGGAAGAGATGACGTGCAAAAGGAATTAGCCAGCCAGGGAAGGAGAGAAGGTGCTCTGGTGAGAGTGCTGATCGCCTGGGAAGCCCCCGAGGGGTGGACGAGCAGACTGTGTAGAAAGGACATTACCAAGTTACCTGTGACTGATGCAGAAGAGGAGGGGAGAGCAAGGCCATGGAGCGTCTCTGTGCTGAGCTTTGCAATTTAAATTTTAAACTTTATTACTAGAGTGACAGGGACTCAATGAATGATTTTAAACAGGAGGCTGACATCTGCGGATTTCTGGTTTAAAATGCTGATGGCAGGCAAGGGAAGGATCGACTTGAGGAAGGCAAACTGGAAGTGTTAACTCTCCGTAAAACATGAGGGGGACCAATGTGAGAGACGCTGAGGAAAGTGTAACGTGAAGAGAAGCAGAGCACAGAGTTGGTCTCTGAAGAGAAATTAACTGGCTCCCAACTCTGATCCCCCAACTTAACAGTCTGTGTGACCTAGGGTGTGCATTATAATCCCTCAGTTGTGTGTTTTCCATGTCTGAAAAATAAATCTAATAATATTGCTCCATTCATGGTTTTATGAGGATTGAATGAGCTAATTGCTGTCAAGCACAGTGCCTGGCAGACTGAATGCATCTGACCAGTGTTCTTAGTAATCTGTGGTTACAATCAGCCTTGTGGTTACTGTCACTATTACTCAGGCCTCTGGATTTGTAGCTTGATTAGCAATGATTGTCAGATTATTGGCTAAATGGTGGTAGTAACAGAGAATATATAAGAAATGTGTTTGGGGAGAGTAAGAAAGGAGAGTTGATGTGAATTACATTGTAAATGCTCAAATAAGGCTGCTGGAGGACTTCCAAATGGAATTTTCTCATGAACAGTTGATAAAAATAGCAGAAAGATGTGGACCCTAAATAATGGTGTGACAGTTTTTCAGAACGTAAGTATTTAAAGCTACCTGATTAGGTGCACTGACCAGGATGTGTGGACGCCAGAACCATGGAGAGCCCAGAGAGTCGAGGGCAGATTAGAACCCCTAGCAGCATTGTTCTTCAGTCTGGGCACAAGCCAAGGACACATGGTCTGGGGCAGGAGGGAATCGTTCCCAGCCTCAGGCAGGGGAAAAGGTTCAGTTAGTTCTGATATGGTCGTAAGCAGTATCTCCTAAAGAAGTCCCTCCAGTTTCTCAAATAGCCAGATGTAGGCCAGGGTAGAGCTAAAGGCTGAAAGAACCTTCTTTAATAAATATTATTACAATTATTAGATGAAAAGTCCTATGGCCTCAAACTGTGACTTGCTAGCAATTGCTTTTAATTGCTATACAGGATATTACGTGTATTGCAACTTCTAGTATGCAGTTTTTGAGTTTAAGAGACCCTCCTGACCTCCTTTATTTGAGAGTTTCAAGAACAAAAGAATAATAGAGAATTTTGACCTGCAAACTAGTTTAGGAGTCTGTCCAGTTGTAGAGGATAGAGCTGCTTCACATAAGAATTTCTTAAGGAGTAACAATCAGAAACTGCAGAGTAAGATACGAACCTTTATGGAAGAGACATATGTGTTTTCTGATGAGTAAAATTGATGTTCTGGATACTGAATGTAATTTCTTCCCTTTTAAAAATGTTCTTCAGAGCCTAGAATCATAGTAATGGCAATGAGATTTGTGCTAGACCTCATACCTGTCTACCACAAAAATTCTAATACTCAAATCAAACAAAGCATAGATGGGTAGGCCTGGTCATCCCTTAGTGAGATTTGATCCCTGTTTGGGGGTAGGCCTGCTACAGACTGAGATTCTAGTCTTTAGATGAAATTAAACTGTCCAATGGGTTTTTATTTTCCCAAAGATAAAGTCCCCAATTACCTATTTGTCCCCAGAAACAGAGATTTGTTGAGGATAAGAACATTCTATTTTCCCTCAAAGGCCACACCCTGCTCATTGGCCAGAGTTCTCATAGATTCTGGATACTTGGCAGGTTGGATTTGAGCAGTAATCCCCTCTTATCCCAATTTAAGTACAAATAATCCCTAGGGACTTCTGCCAGGCTCTTGGTAAATCATTGCCTGGTGCAAGGAAAAATGCCTCTGCTAAGAAAACCATGGAATTTTACTCATCAGAGGACACATATTTTTCCCATCCATAAAGGATTATGTCTTCAGTTTCTGATTATTACTCCTTTGCAAACTCCTAAATTAGCTTGTAGGTAAACATGCTTTATTGTGCTTTTGTTCTTAAGACTTTCAAATAGGTCATTAGGGCCTCTTAAAGCTATAAATTACACAGTCTTATGCATCACAGCCTGTTGACATTCACTAGGCACTTTCTACCTTGATATTGTACAATTAATTGTTTACCCCAATTACAAAATAGTATCCTGATTCAGAAAAATATGCTCAAGAGGGAAAATAGCAGGACTTCCTCTATATTTACTATCTCCCTAATTACACAAATTAATCAAAATGTATTTACTGACTATTGACTAACTTGGCTTGGAATACTCTCTCATTCTGATGAGATTCCAGACTTCTGCCTTTGCACACCTTGGCAAAGTCTTCATAAACCATTTCTTTGTGTTCTAGTATATTTCAGTGGAGGTAGGCTGGCCTTGTCTTTGTAGGCAACTTTATGAGAGTTTCATTTTAACAAGAATGGTGTACCATCACTGAATACTTTGGAGAACTCGTTACCATTTTTTAAGTTCTTTAAAGAAATAGATGTGAATATCAACAGACAGTGTTATCATGAGTGTAGAGAAATTGACATCTTCCTATGACTATGGAAATGGGATTGGCCGTAGCCTAATAAAGGGAAAAATGCACACAATTTGTGGTCTAGCAAACCATTTTCAGAACCAAAAGCACCAATTAAATATGTTTATTGTTCATAGAAGTCCAGCATTATATGTCTATTAATAAATGAATGGTTGGGGCAGTGCCTGTGGCTCAAAGGGGTAGGGCACTGGCCCCATATGCCGGAGGTGGTGGGTTCAAACCCAGGCCTGACCAAAAAATAAAAATAAAAATAAATGAATGGTTGAATAAATAACAGTACACCTATGCTATGGAATCTTATTCAATTATCAAATTAAAGCACATTAGATCTCTATGCATTGATAAAAAAATGTTCATGATACTATATATATGTACAAAAATGTTTATAGGGAATTATATTTAATATAAGTCTGCTTTACACAAAAAGGAAGGAGAAGCCCTATATGTGTGTGTGTACACGCAATACACACACACACACACACGCACACATATTTGGTTGAATAAATGTAAATGGAAAGGGTGGGATTAATGGGAAAGAAAAGACAGTAAGCTCTTTTATTTATACACTTCTGTGTCATTTGACATGCTAAAATAACCATGTGTTATTTTTTAAATTAAAAAACAAAATATAACAGGAAAATTATTGAATAATTTGAAGGTTTATCATCAAATAGAAAATTTTCTGCCCTTTCAAACTTAAAATGTCTGAATTTAAGCAGTGTCTGCTGTTCAAACCCACACAGTATCTGGATTCCTGGAGAATAAAAATATAGCTTTGCTCAACACACTTTATGTTTGCCGAGGTCCCATGACTCTTAAATACCCTGGTGTGTAGATTCAGATTTTGGATAAGAAATCATTTTTTTAAAATATAAAAATTAGTCTGCCCAGTGTTCTGAACAGAGCTATTTTGAGGCTATATTCAAGGGCCTCTGTGGTCTTGTTGCTATAATTCTAGAAAATGGAGTGAGGGCTAGTAAAGTGGTAGGCTCATTAAAGCTAAAGTGACATTTCTCCGAGGCTCTCCTGCCTCAGGTAGGATTGCTTGGTAACGTTTCTGATTTGTCCAACTTCTCTTTCACTGTTATGGAAAAACAAAGCTTACAAAGAATTAGTAAAATTCACCATCAATTTTTCAGTAGACCTTTATCTAAAGAGCAGGTAGAGGCTGCATTTCTGAATGTTTCTAACAAAGAAAAAAGTCAGTATCATCGTGAAAGTGTTAGTACACAAAGACTTTTGCTTCCGATTTGGTATTTTCCCGAGAGGCTGAGTTCAGTTCTATTGTAAATGGTAATTTATGAACAGGAACCCACAATTTTTTGACCAGAAAATTGGAAAACCACCCATAATCACTTCCATGTGCCCATCTCATCTTCTGAGTAGCTACGGTTTTTCTCCTTTGAAAATATAACAAAGAATTGATTATTCCCTTCCCATCTGATGCATGCCTGCTATACAGGCAGATAACTCTGATTGCCCAACCCCTGCCACGTTAGGTTGATGCTCTTTTAGATGTTATACAAAAATGGATTAAACCTTTTTGCCTACTCAGAGATTTAGTCTGACTGGAAACAGGCTTTTGTGGAGCTACAGAATTTGTACTTCATCTGCTCAGCCAATAATTGGTCACAGCACAAGCCTGGTTAGAAATAAGCAACAAGCTTCCTGTATCCATGAACAGAAAACAAGGTAGCGTGTGTAGCCTCCGAGAAACACACATTTGCTTTGGAAGCAAGGAAGCACCCGGCGACCAGTGAGCAACATATGTCTGAAATCCATTATCCGACACGTTCCTTCCAGCCTTCCCAGGAATGCTGGTCTGACTACTAAGCTGTGTTTTTGCTTCTTGCCTTCTGGATATAATGAGTTTGCCCACCAGCTGTGAGTACCTAACTCTGGGGAAGGTGGCTCGATTCCGTAGCACTTCTGGTCATGGATCGCCTTTTGCAATCAACAAGCCAATTGATATTAAGCCCCAGAGGAGACGGTAACTGCTTTCCTTTCCTCTAGTTGTTTGTCAGTGAAAATGTGTTTTCTTGCCCTTTGATAACTACTTGGGAGGTTTGCTGAGCTGGGAGGGTCAGGGTGAGAGGTGAGTTTTTCAGTTCGGCATTCTGGATAGTTGGAAAAAAATTAACCAGAGGGGAAAGCTGGAAATATTCTTAGTTTAGCTATTTAGCAAAAGCTAATCCGGTTTCAAGGTCTGTAGATTATAAGAATTGGAGAGATTGTTAATGTTTGTGTTACCGTCAGAATCATCCCCGATGAGAATTTGAGAGAGGATTTTTGCTAAATCATGGATATGTGTATTAATAGCTATTAGATGCCAAATAGCTCATCATCTATATATAACATTCCTTTAATGCCAAGGTGCAACAGATGTGTGTAATCATTCCAGAATAAGCACTCATTTTCATGTGGCCACTGGGGAGGCCAGAGCAGGGTTTCTATGTATATATACATAACTACATTTCCTGTAAAGGAGCTAGCATTTTAGATCAGCATTTACCCTCCAGCCTTTTTATACAACATCATAGTAGGGATGATGTATGTGACTACTGTGTCCAAAAGTCAGCCCTCAGTTTTCGTTTTATGCAAAACCATTTCATTCAGCAATTAACAACATTCAGAAGCATTTTATGAAGGTCTTTTATTCTGCCTATGAAAATTTCAGTTTTCCTTAATTTATGAATTCCCAGAATGAAAATTCAAAAGCCTAAAAGCAAAATTCTGAATTTGCCTTGAAGCTATTATCATCATCCTCTTACTCGTGTGTTTTTTCTTTCTCTGATTATATACACGCAGGCTGACCTACCAGGCATACATTTTCCTGGATTTGACCTTATTATAAACATGAAAGAACGTGATTAAGATCTTTCATGAGTGATTTAAAAACAAAACAGGTTTGCAAATCTTCAGAAATGCCTTGGGCTTAGTTTCTTGACTGTAAAAATAATTTTTTGAGTTGATGAGAATGAGCATTTTTATATGTGAGGGTGAATAGTTTCTCCTTTTCCCCAGAATACAAATTTTCTGCCCAGCTCTAGCCCCATTTGACTTATAAGAGGCGAGCAGCACCAAACAATTATTTTCAGGTACCCTCAGACCCCTGACCTGACTCAGTAGCTGTCAGTTAGCTCAGCCCCTTCTCTGGGCAGTAGGGTGATACTACAGACCCCCGCAAGTTGCCCGTACCAAGTGTATTTTCTGAGCCCCATTCGTGTTACCGTACTTTTTCTGCTTTAAAGTAATCAACTTTCTATATAAGTCAGTGTAGTTATGTTTTTATTTAAGTTGTTGTGTGCATGTGTGTACCCAGGAAATTTCAGATATGTCCCTGATTAGTTTTAAATTTTTTAAACAATATATTTTTCCAGCAAGTATTTTTGAAAGCTATTTTACAGTAACCAGTATTTTATAGCACAGACCTCAGAATTTGTAAAAATACCAGATCTAACTTTTGAGTGTCATACAGTGCTTATATCCAGCATATGAGTCAGTGAAATGACTTTTTGTGTAAAAGATTTACTTCAATTATTACATCGAGAGTTCTTATCCCATGGAAGTATAAATGTGGCAACAACAGATCATGAAAACAATGGTTGGAGGGAGTGGACGAGTGAATCAAAGAACTTCCAAATTATAGAGAATGTTTTTTATTTTGTCACTCATTGTTTTCATGTTGTTTATTTTAAAACCTTAACTTCTTTGTAAGGTATTGAGAAAACAATTCACCTGTAATTGGTGGGTCATCTCCCTCCATGGACTTTTAAATCTATCCCAAATTAAATGGTTTCTGTTTTGAGGATCCTTGCTGGGACTGTGATTTCTCTGAAGCAGCCTGTTTATGTTTATTTCATATGGTCACAGTTGTGCTTTTTGGCAGAAAGAAAATTGCTTTTCTAATTACAAAAAAAAAAAAAAGATATTGAAGAAAGGGAGGAAGGAAACATCTTGGGAAGAGGAGCTGTATGTTGACATTTTAACCTGCTCAAGGAAATATAAGCTCATGGTGATAAAAAGAAATATGGCTTTTCACTAAAATCCATGGAGAGAATAAACTAGGAAATCTAATATATAAATGCAAAATATAGTTCAATTTAAATCTAAATATATCCTTATAAAATAGTAACTTTTTGAAAGAACACCATGTTTGCCTTGAAACCCAGGGAAGTAATTTCCAGATTGGAAATTAGCCCTATTAGAAGTGTGGTGACCACACAGTCATTTAATAGTTCTCAATGTTTATTTCAAGTACAGCAATGACACCTTTCACAAAGCAGTTAACGCTACTAAGTCTTAATCAAGTTAATGTCTAAGAAAATGACAGCCCTCCCATCTGTGATTATCATTTACTGTATTTGAGATTTAAAGTATTTTCCTTTTAATTTTTGGTAGCCTCCTCAAATTCTAGACATCTGCTCTCATGTCTAAGAAATATAGTTTCCTTTCAATTTTATAAAAATTGGGTGTCTCAATTTCAATATAAGGATTTAAAAATCAGAATTAGTGTGGCTCTTCTACCATACTTTCACCCATCTAGACTTGGCACCGTCTAGAGATGCGTTTCCTTGTGGTGAGGAGGTGTGGCTAATGCTGTAAAGTAGGCAAAGGATGGGATATTGCTGAGTATCCCATAATACACAGGACAGCCTCTTACAACAAGGAATTATTTGACCCAAAATGTCAATAGTGCTGAGGTTGAGGAAATCTTATGTAAACAAATTGGGTTAGGGAGGTCTTGGGTAGCTTTAAAGATCTTTATTTACATAGAGACAACTGTTATTTTTAACATGTTTATGAAAATACTTTCTCTTGGCTCGGCGCCTGTGGCTTAATTGGCTAAGGCGCCAGCCACGTACACCTAAGGTGGCGGGTTCAAATCCCCAGCCTGGGCCCGCCAAACAACAGTGATGGTTGCAACCAAAAAATGGCCGGGCATTGTGGCGGGTGCCTGTGGTCCCAGCTACTTGGGAGGCAGAGGCAGGAAACTCACTTGAGCCCAGGAGTTGGAGGTTGCTATGAGCTGTGATGCCATGACACTCTACCCAGGAGGATAGTTTGAGGCTCCGTCTCAAAAAAAAAAAAAAAAAAAGAAAAGAAAATACTTTCTCTTACTTTTCTTATGGTAAGAAGATAGATAACAAGGCATTACCACTAGATAACACTTTGTTAGCCTAGCTAAAAATAAACAACTGCCACACTTTTAAAATAATTTAATGTAGTCAGTAATTTATGCTGTCCTGTATACCTATCTGTCTGAAGGAGCAGCTTTATTACATTTTCAGGGTTTATTCCTCTTTCATTAGAGATACTACTAAGATTTCATTAAAGAAGCTAAATAAACGTAGTATTACTTGTAGCTCCAGGGTAGGTGATAAACGTTGACCTCCTTTTCAAGGTGAGATGAAAAATACTAGGCAAAATTACCTAGAGGATAGTAAATATTAATTGACCATCCCGTTGGCCTGGTGTACGGAGCTCTAGCGAACTCTCACCGCCACCCACATGCCTGGGAACACCCTGATGTATGGTCCCATTAAGCATGAACATGTGGGGAAGATATTTGTTTACATCACGACCATCTCATCCTAATAGCAAAGAGCAAATTTTATAAAGGGAAAACTATGACGGGAAGGGGGACTATTTCCTTGGACAAAAAGCCCTTCTTTTCACTTTAAATAAAGCTTCTAATTATCCTCAGAATTTGTTCTAATCCTCTATACATCTGGGTACAAATAATTGGCAGGAGCAGCTCTAACTTGAATGTCTATCGCCAACTCTCGACTGTTTTCACAATACAGAGTTGTCTATCCAACTGCTAATAGAGCTCTAGAGAGCTCTAACTCAATATATTAGAAACTAAACTTACGTATTATTTTAGGCCTCATCCTGTCTCGCAGATCCTCAACAGTCCACGCGATAGGACTGAAGCCCTCCTAAATGCTTCCTTGCCCTCAGCCCACACATCCTGCCACTGTCCACTTGCAGGTGCCTTTTGCTCCTTCACCTCACCCTTTGTTACCATCCCTACTGCCACCCCCCTGGGGTTAGCCCTCATCTATTCTTTTCTGAAAACTGGCAGCCTCATAACTGATCTCTTTATTCTTTTGTCATCATCTGCTGACTGTCATCCACAGTGCCATTTTCTAAAAGGTGATCTTGATGTTTTCATGCTCATGCCACTAGCTTTGTGCCTACCCCCCCCCCAAAAAAAAGCCAAATTCCAAACCATCAGGATCTACTTCCTTTCTACAGCTCTCTCTCCCTGTAAATTGCTCTTGTCACCAGTGTATACTCTATATTTTAGGTATAAAGAACTACTAACTATACCTATATTTTGCCTAGATTTCCATTCTCTCCTTTGTGATAAATCCTAACTCATCCCCCAGATCTTTTTCATTAAATCTTGCATAATTCTCTATTTCTAAATAGAGTTACCTCCTTTAACTAGCTGTTTCCCTTTCCTTTTCTATGTGTGTTATTGCATTATCGTAACGAATCCCAATTATTTATATATTATCTATCTTCCCCTCTCTTTAAGAGTGGCATGATGGAAACAGTTGTTTTAGGCAGAAGAATTTGGCAGTGGGGTGCTGCATAAATTGGAATGGAAAAGAAAGAATCCCTACACCCAAAGAAGCAGGCCATGTGAAATCCTGACAGGGACAGTTTCGTTACAATTACAAAATATTTAAATATGTGGTTACAATTGTGAGAACTGCTCGAAGGGAGACAAGGACCCAATAAGAACATATAAATAGGCACTTAACATTGTCTAAGTATTTGGAGAATGGTTCCCTAGGGATGGGGAGGCCCAAGGATGACTAACAACATGCTCTACTGAGAGGCATGGCAATGAAGCCCCCAGGTGAACCTTAAAGACACTGAACGGATAACGTGTCTGAAGGGCAGGGAGGGGAGTGGCAAAAATAAAGTAGAGAAAGTAAGCTGGGGAGATTACTCCTCTTGGACCGGGAGTTAACCAGACAGTTCTCCATTTTTACTTTGGAGCTAACTAGGGATTATTTGATTTATGAATTTATTCATTGCCCGTAAAACTTAAAAATATATTCTTTGGGTCTTATCATCGAGGATTTTAAAACATTGAAATAAACAGTAGGTAATATTTTCCAACTGATGTTCCAAAAAGATATGGTCAGTTTTCTAATCCACTCCCAACTGCTGGGGATTAATAAAAATAGTCATAAATGTTAACCGTGGTTCTTCTACATACCTTCAGCATTCACGCATCACCTGGCTGTACATTCTCTCCTTTGCCAAAAGGAGTGGAATGGGACTCACTCAAGTATTTAGAATGTTTGATGCTAGTGACATACAGGAGACAGTGCAACATGTTAGTCATAATTCTGTACACGATTAGAAACATTGAATTATTTAACCACCTTTTAAAACTTTTTCTTTAGTTTTCCATGACTTTGTCCTTGTATTAGACAACATTATACACAGATAAACTTGAACTACAAAAGAAAGCCTTCTATTATTACCTATTATTTTACTTTGTAAGCGATGATAAAGGAAGTAGTGAATGCTGACAAAGCTTCCCAGCCTCAGGATGGCATCTTGCTCGCAAAGAGAATATGTATTTACATAGAAGGTCTAACAGAAACCAAGGCAAAAAACAGGGGTGGCAAGTCATTCTGCGGATGGCCTGTGAAACATGAGTGGTCATTTGGACTTGATCTGTAATGCTGGGTTTCACATGGTCCTAAGAGAAGGCTGCGCTAGCAAGGAAGAGAATCTCATCAGGGGTGAGAAAGAGAAGTACCCTAGAGAGAAATTGGATGAGAAGGATATTGCAGAGGTCCAAAGGAAGGGTGGTCACTTCTCAGAAGAGATGGAATGTGTTCTGAATTTCAAAAGATGGTCAAGCTTCCCTTACTGTTCTCAGGAGCGTGTGTTGTTACTCATCCCCAGGGAAACATTCTCCAAATGCTCAGACTATGTCAGGAACCTATTTTTATACTCTTATTGGGCTCTTGTCTCCTTTTGAACAGTTCTCATAAGTACAATCCCATATTTATGTATTTTGTTGGTCTAAAGGTCTCCTCCTACATTCAATCATAGGGTCATAAGAACAGGATCCAAATCTGTTTTTTAAACCACAGTGTGTCCAGTGCTTTGTATAGGACCTGGTACATAATAGGGATTCAGTCAATTCCTATAAAATTCATTTTTCCAACAGGGAATAAGAAAGCAATCAGAGATGGTAAGTAAATATGCACCCTTTTGGAAAAACATTAAATTCATTTCAGCACCTGCTAAACACACTCCTCAAGCCCACTCTTCCTCTTGACATTTGTACCATACTTACTGCTTGAAAATTGTGTCAGTTGTCCTCATGACCAAAATTGAACTCATCATCTTTTGCTTAAAACCTAATCTTTTTCTTCCATTCCTTGGTCTGATTATTTCCTAGTTACCCCAAACCGTGAGAGTTATTTAATCTCCTTCTTATTCTTAACCTTTTATCTCATCATGTTGCTCACCTATTCAATTTTTACACCATTCCCTTCTACTCTGTCTTTATTGATGCTGTCCATTAATGTCAAATGCTGTCCGAGCCTCTTAAGTGATCTTCACATTGCTGGTTTCCATATAATTGACCCAAAAGGGTTTGCTGTGCATTTGTTGGTTTGTTTTCATTGCTACAGTGATATTCACATTTCTGCAGTACTAGTACATTGTACCAAAACCCTTTTAGTAGCCAGTACTCTATTCTGAAGTTTGGTAATTGACCTCAAGCATAAAAATACAAATTCTTCCTTTGTGATGTTTCCTTCTGAGCAATAGCCGAGTTGGCATATGATGCATTTGCCGACTTGTCACTATGAAAACTTTCCAGTTTTTCCTAAGATTTCTTGAAATCTGAGCTTCTGATTGTGTGAGACTTCACAGCAAATCAGGTCACAGAATGCATAACTTTCAATGTGTCATACATGGGGGATGACTGGAAGCACGTGGGATTTGATTTTTGGTCATTGATTTTTAATCCAGGCAAAAGTTAGAAACACACACACACATAGCAGTGTGAAAGTCTGTTGAACAATCATAAATTATTCATTGTACCTTGATGATGGATGTACAGTTTTCCTAAATTTGTATTTGCCCTCTTACCCCCGGCCACTGTGACTGAAAATATGTGCTCCTGTTTGTGCTGTTATTTTTGAACAATGTATACTGGGACCCGATGTAAGCTGAGTCATGTGATCCTGGTGTTGCCATGGTAATCCATCATGTATATAACAAGAACATGATGAATACCAGCAGCTCTTTGTTCTCTTTGAGTTGCTTTTTTTGTGTGTGTATTAGTAATCCAGTGGCTGTGATACCAAAAGTAACACGATCTAATTTCCCCTTTCAGTTACTGATTGGTAGGTTTTATCCTCTGCTAGCAAAGGAGTTCTTGCCATTTTAACTTGCTTCCGTCTGAATTTTTTTGTTGTTGTTTTGTCAAAGTGTTCTTCCATTTGGGAGAAAACTCACTTGAATCCTAAGGCTGACTGATGCCAGGAATTCCGTAGGATGAGTTCTATGGAAGCAGGACATCCTAACCCTGGGGTTGCCATTGTCTCACACACATTCAGGGTATGTTCAAAGTCCCTTAAAACACAGGAAGGTGAGCATCAACCTTTGCATCACTGGCAGTTTGTAAAGCTAAGTTAACCTTTTCACTACACAACACTAAACACACTGTGTCAAAACTCAGATTGAAGTTATAATGGGGATGATTGGGGTTACGTTTAAGGGATTTTGAGGCTTAAACAGACCCATTGATCTTTCCAGACTATTGAGAGATTTCACATGTGCTGTGACATAGGAGGACCTGACTAATACTGCAGAAGGACAATTCAGTAGGGTTGTGCTAACCAAGCACTTTACAATGCAAATACGCACATAGGCACGAAACAAAATCGGAGAGACGGAGAAGGGAGAAGTGACAGTTTAAGCAGACCGATTCCACTTACTCCACTTACCACTGGCATGTAATGTGAAGCGGATGTGTGAATCTGCCACTCTCTGTCCTTTGTTCCCCTAGGCGCGTTTAGTGTGGGCATCTTGGCTTACACCGGGGTGATTCAAGGGACTCTCCATGATAATGTTGCCTATACCAGATTTTTCCCACAGGCCTGATATTAGAACTTAAGTAAGATATGATTCCACCAATATTCATGCAGCTGTACCCTCAAAAGATTATTACAAAGTTAATATAAAACTTTATTGATACTCTTTTATTCAATTTGAGAAGAAACTCCAACATCAATAGTAAATATAATTAATCTCATTTGTGGCTTAAACAGATACTAAGATTGCACGCATGCCAGAAGAATAACAGTCTCACAGGGAACTCCTGTGCACAGGAGCATCCCGCTGCATGACCTAGTCTAGCTGCCTTTTTCTATCCTGCTTTCTACAAGTATTTATTCCATGTAATGCACATGGAACTTTAAGGATGCAAAGATGGATCACACAAACAACCCACCCTCTTGGAGCTTACATTCTAAGATGACAGGTACTCCATGTTAAGTCAGGTTTCCACAAGATAGAGCTATCAGTAAGTTCATTTATTCGTTCACTCATGCATTCATTTGTTCAGCAAACATTTACTGAACAGACACCAAGTTCAAAGTCCTCGGCCAGGAATGCAAAACTGAGAAGGACAAATTCTCAGCATGCAAAAAGATCAAAGTCTAACTGCTCAGGCAAGAGTCCAAGGAAAAGACTAAATTACAACTATGTAAGGACTTTTGTAGGCCTTTAGGAGCACATGGGACCCAACACCACCACCAGCTGGACTAGTCAGGGTAGGGCTTACGAATTGGGTCATGAAAGAGGATGAGGCGTTCTTCCAAAAGGCAGTGCCATAAACAGGATGACTGGCAGGGAATGAACTCCCATTACATAGCACTTTGCAGTTGACAAAATACATTTCCATGTGTCTTTGAGCATCCATCACCTGGTGAGAATCCTGAGATCCACATGGTTGAAGGGTCTTGTTCAAGGCAATACAGTTAGTCAAACAGTAGAATTGGGACCCAATCCTCAGTCTTCTGACTCTAAATTTTGTGCTGTTTCTGTTAAGTGACATAAAGAAAGTATAAATAAAATCCATTGACACTCTGAGAAGAAAGAGTTTACTTCTGACTGGGGGTGTCATAGAATGCTTCCTAGGCAAAATGGTATTTTATCTTAGGATTTTCATTTAGTAATGCAAAATTGAGGGGGAAGAGCATCTCAGACTGGGAGAACAATTTGGCAAAGGCACGAAGGTGGGAACATAAGCATTTAAAGGAAAAATATTGAGTGTGGTCAAAACTTAATGGATTTAAGAAGCAATCATGTGAAATAAAATTGGAAAGGGAGAATGAGACTATATTTTTAGGGTCATGAAAATTAAGCAAGGAATATTTTCTAAACCAAGGTGATCTAATAAAAATTTTTAAATAAGGGAGTCCTATGAATGTACTTTTGCTTTTAAAAAAGGAATGAGCTGGTAGCAATTAGACACATCTGGGAATAGCAGGAGGCCAAAGTAAGGGGAGGCGTGGGGAACATAGCAAGAATCTGCTCTGGAGATCTTAAGATGGTAACCAACATAGGCGAGGGATTACAGTATTGCTTTTTGGTAATTCTTTTTAAATTCTAGATTTTCTGCAATGGCTATACAAAAAATTATCAGCAAAAGTGAGTGTTTCTTGTCATTTTTCAAAAAGAACAGGAAATTGGGGCCTAATGTGGAATGATCCATGAGCAAATAGAGTGGACAGGAGGGAGTGTGCATGGCGGAGGGATTGGAAAGAGTTGAAAACTAGTGAGAGAAGGAAGAGAAGCTGGTTCCATGAGGATGCGTGGACACCAGGACGAAGCCTAGATTTCTGTCAGAGGGTTACACAATTGACAGAGATAGGGATCAGGAAGAGGAATGGCAGCTTGAGCTTGAAGATAATGAGTTATTGATGGACAAACTGATTTTGACAATTTAGCAGGACCAGTAAATGGAAATAAACAGAAAAATACCAGGCGAAGAGTAAAACACTGTTGAGGTTGGAGATGTGAAGACAAGAGGGCTAAGACAAGATTCTTGGGGGAAACTCTTCATTTATGGGTTAGACTTAGATTGAGCAGTCAGTGCGTAATGGTTTTCAGGGTTACAAACAATCCCTTTGTTTGTTTCTAATTCAGAACATCACTTCCATTTTGTGCTATATTGTGGAGACTTTTCACTGCAGCTTGAATAGAAGATAAATAATTTACAAAAATGTCCAAAATACATCAGACTTTATAGCTAAATAATTTATTGCTGAGATCACTCTGACCTTGGGTAAATTTAAAGATATATATTGCAAGTACTTTGTAAAATGGCCTTTATTTTTAAACTGACCATTCATTTTTAATTTAAAAAAATCAACTCATCATTAGCCCTGGTTTGAATCCTGAATTTAACCAACAAATGTTTACAAAAAGCAAATATTAAGAATGAGACTGAGATGATCTGATACCAGTTTGCCTTCCTATTACATCCTCAATGATGAATATGGATGTTTACCTGGTATAGCTGCCAGGAATCAGCCAAAACCGGCTTACTACTGAGAGGTTTGTTGACTATGGATAAAACTACATAATTTTGGAATTAGAGAAGAGAACAGAAAAGAAACCAACCAAAAAAAGGGGGGTGCTGTTCCCCAGTCACTGGAAGGAAATAGGTTTATAGCTACACAGTGAAAATTAGCCATGAACGTACATGTTCTTTCATTTTCTGTTATGTTACTTGCTTTTTAAAAAGGTAAAATAGCGTTTTATTTTTAACCAAACATTTTTTACTGGAAATTCAATAGGCTTACAGTTGTCTTGTTTGGATAGATGTAGGTATTTGTGAATATTTAGTAATTCTGCAAATAGTTTTATCTGTACTTAGATACATTATTTTCCCAGAAGCTTGGCTATTTTACCGAGGCTGTTTCTCATGCATTTAATGTTCTCTCTAATGGATTTGTTTATCTTCTTTCCAATACTCTTGGCCAGAGAAGTTACTTTTCATTTGCATTATAGATGTGAGGACCTCATTCCTATAATCTACTAACACAGCACTTTTTAGTATATCATACATACTTTTAACATGACATAGACCACATATGATATGCAAAAAAAAAAATTCATAGATAATTGATTGCTTCAAATCTTTCTGATAGAGGATTGTTACAAACAGTTATGGTCAATATTTTTAAATGCTAAGTAACAATTAAAAAGAAGTAAAGTAGACTAGTTTATCTGTTGTGCTAAGACTTCATTTACAATATTCTTAAAATTTAAAGTATTTCTCGGTGGATGAAATATTCCATACATGTTTATCAAAAAATATGTGTGTATAATATCTTAAAATGTATTTCTTAAAATGGCCTTTGACTATGAATCCAATGATCTGAACTATTCTGTGGGTAGATACTAATAAGTATGTCAAGAGACCTGGCTCAGAGAACAGAAAAACACTCTTCTCCTTAGCTTGCAAGAGATGTGGATTTACTCCTTCTGACTTTGGTGAACAGGTGATGAAGCAAATGTTCACTCTCACCAATTTAAAATGTCTGGATGATTCTAACTTTGGGGACATATTGCTTCATATGTACAGATGCCTGGAAATGTGTGAAGTTTTAGATTTTTTCCTTGATAAATGACATTTTCTTAATTTTTATAGTGCCCCCAATTTATGACTTCTTAGCTATCATCCTTTTCTCTCATTTAATTAAAATTTTTTACCTTTACTTTATCACACAGATAACTCTGTATTTTTTTCTTGCTTTTGAGACAGAGTGGGACTGTCGCCCTGGATAGAGTGCTGTGGCATCATCATAGCTCTCAGCAGCCTCAAACTCTTAGGCTCAAGCACTCCTCCTGCCTCAGCCTCTTGAGTAGCTGGGACTATGGGCAGCTGCCACAACTTCTGGCTAGTTTTTGTATTTTTAGTAGACAAATGGTCTTGCTTTTGCTTAGGCTGGTCTAGAACTCCTGAGCTCAAGCCATCCACCCACCTTCCCCTCCCAGAGTGCTAAGATGATAGGAAATGTCTGGATTATACTCAACAGTTCTCAAACACACAACTTAGATTTCATTATTATACTATAAAAACCCAGGCATACAAGGTTATACCTCCATATTGAATAGCTCCTAGTTTTCTAGTTCCCATTTTTTTTTAGGCCCTCTCCAAGAAGTTCTTACTGGGGAATCCTGCAGGCTTCTCTGATAAAGTTGCCTCGAGATTCAGCCTGATGATAGAGCTTGTGATCCAAAGGCAGGAAGCAGCTATGAGCAAAATAATTTTCCTTCAAGAGGCAAACAAATATAAGATATACTAAGAAAGGGCAATGAGCGTGGTTGTTTTTACTGAAAATTGTTAAAGAGTTGACCCAGACAAAAGAGCAGGGAGATTAACAGTGGATCCAGGTCTAAGGCTTACTTTATCATCAAAGTAAGTTAAGAAAAGTTTGGTATTCTCTACAGACATTTCTCCCAACTAGAGCTCTAGAAGAGGAAATGGAATAACCTGTCTCATTAATCATGCTATCCATCTCATGCAGTTGACCTCTCCTTTATGTATTTCTCAGGATTTAGGTCAATGCTGGCTTATAGAAATAGTATGTGACCTGCTCTGTAATTTTAAATTTCCTGGTACCATATTTTAAAGGCAAAAAGAAATAGGTAAAATTTGCTTCAGGAACATATTTTATTTAACTCACTGTGTCAGAATATTATTATTTCTACCTGTAATTACTACATACAATTATTAACGAGATATTTAACATTCTCTCCTCATACTAAGTCATTGAAATCCTAGGTATATTTTGTTACTTATGTCAATGTTAATTTTGATGCTAAATTGTCCTTGACCATATTTGATTTTTACTTGTTTGACCTTCATTTGATCAAGATTTAGGTCTCTTAAAATTTATAATTGGAAAGGTAATTTTACTTAAGTTGTTTCAAATATACTTAAAAGTTTTCCAAACAATTGAACCAATTAATTATTAATAGTTTTAAGTTTTAGTTTCAATTGATAAATATTAACTAAGACTAAAAAGTCAGTTCTTCAGTCATCCTGACCCCCTTTCAAATGCTTTACAGGCTGGTGTGGCTACTGGCTGCATATTGGACAGGCTAGATTTAGATTATTTGGGTTTGAACTCAGTCTGCCCCTCACTAAAAGTGTTGGCTGGTTGTTGCCAACTTGGGCAAGTGTTTTGTCTTTCAATACTTCAGTTTCTTCATTTATAAAATAGAGAGAATTATAGTGTTTACATCATGAATTTGAAGATGAAATAATGCTCAAAATACTATAAAATACTAACCAGGGTGTTACCGTAAGTATATTGGTTTTTATTGTTATTTTTTTGTTATAATATATTTGGTTGTATAATTTATCCCATTACCACCTCTGAGTATCAGACAGAAGTAAACTTCTTATCTTTGGAAAGTTTAAAGCAGATAGATGCTGGACAAAATGCAGAAATGTAAGCTCTTCTTGCTTTAGATCTGTGCCTCAAACTGCCTAGATATCTATCCTACTATCACAGTGTCAGCCTGGCTCACCTGAACTCACCTTTCTCCTTGCATAAGCTCTCCTGAACAGAGCTCACGTATTTCTCTTTAGGATAATACTATTTCTCCACTCGACTTTGAACCTTAGAGTCCTCACTGAATCCTCTCCCCGTGTTTGTTCTCGTCTGCCATCAAGTCCAGTCCTTGGAAATTTTCACTGTATACTTCTCTCTCTCCTCATCCTCACTGCACCACTTTCTCCTCTCTGGGCACTGAGATGATCTCCTGTTTAATTAGCCTCAGTCTTCAGACTCTTCCCATCACTCCACATGGTACCTCCTGTGTGCTGCCATTGAGGTAATCTTCCAAAAATGATATTTTGATCATGTAACGCCACTGTTCAAACTGTTTCTACACTGCCTATCACTTCCAGAATAAATCTATGCCCTCTGTGAAACCTTTTGTGACAACTTCTCTGGGAGCTCCCAATGTCAGTTCGCCCTTCCTTGTGCTGCTACGGCCCCAGAGCATTCTTACCTCTTACCTCTTAGTTAGGTTAAGAGGATTCTAAGTGCCACAGAGACATATCAAAGAAAATTTAGCATCAAAATTAATATAACACAGGGAAGGCTGGTAGTTTTTGCTTTGCTTTGGTGGAGTGCTTTGGGAGATTTTGTTTGTTTATTTGTTTTATTTCTTGATAGCTCTATGACTTAGCATGGTGGTTCCTTGATAAATTCTTATTTTCTGAATGAGTTGGTGAATGACACTACTTTGACATTCAAAGCCTTCAAAAGGAAGGCTTTTGAAGTCAACCCAGACAACTTCTCTGGCTGGGTCTCCTGATTCTCACCCACACAGATCCTCTACTCTGGACAAACTTGTTTATCACCATTTCACAGGTTTGCCTCCATGTTTCCCCCCTCATACCTTGGCTCACATTACCACCTCTTCTGTAGTGTCTTGCTTTCTTTTCTACCTGACCAAATTCTACCCTTTCTTCAAGGCCCAGTTCCTTCCTCTGCTGTGACAAAGACCACAGAGCATGATGTAGTATGCTGTGGTTCAGAGTCAGGGCTACATGACCTAGTCCTGGAAGGAGGCCAAGCTGGGGGTCCAGGGGAATCTATTTGTTTTCCTAATCGAGTTGCCTTCCTTATGTGAGCCTCACCTACCGTGTATATAATTAGAGTAATGAAACCTATGTGGTGGGGTTGTCTTGAGTATTAAGAATACCATAGATTTGTCATTCAGCTTCAGCAAGAGTCCAATAGAGTACGTGAGCTCTGTTACTTTTAGTATAGTCATATAGTCATAGGGTATTTAATCATGTGGCTTTTAATCTTATTTCATTGTAAGATTTTATTTCCAAACTAGACTACAAGTGTCTAGGCTGTAATTAGCACTTAGTAGAATTGTGAACATATACGTGCAAACAAATATATATATACACATACATATACTTGTGTATATTTGCACGTCTGTAGATATCAGAAGAAACAAATCTTTTTATGTACATTGACTCAATCAATCATAACAAAAAGCACCGTCCTATTAGGAACCCTTCTCCCTTCATCACCTTTGTCCACCATCAAGTGAAGTTCTTCAGTAATTTTCCTGTTTTGTCTCTGAAGAACCTAGATATGAAGAGTGCGAGGACCTCACAAATTAATCCAGAGCTTAGAGTAACAGAAACAGGAAATGCAAACAATGTTTGCACATCTTTCCCAAAGCTGTTTCATTTTATTCTTTTCCAGTATCACATCTGTGAAATTCTCTGCCTAGATCAGTATGTGTGCTAACCACCTGTCTCTTTTTATCTACATGCAATTGTACCCAGGTTCAGAGATTGGGGGAGGAGAGGAAGGGAGATGGTTGTAAGAAGGGTAGTGCATAGCATGGTAGGCAAATAAAGAATACCTTCAACAAGACAACCAGGGCATTTTTTGTTAGGCCTCTTAGCACTATTGTTAAGAATGATAAATAGCAATTGAATTCCTTTTTCCTGACAAAGTTAAAGAACAGTCTCTTGGTAAATACAGGTCATAAATATACATAACATATAATAAGCTGCAATGTAGATGATTTTCCTCCAAATGCTCCCAGCATCAGGAAGATAAGTTTAAATTTGGCTGAATTTTATCTGTGGACCTTGATGCAATACCAGCTGTGCTATCATGTAGAAAATTACCTGTAAGAAACACAGAGTAAGGAAAAATTTGGATAAATTATCACCTTAAGTTTAGCCATGATACTCATAGAAAATTCCCTGTAGTCAATGGGGAACAGGAAGCTATACTTCCAGAACATTCTAGGAATAATAGGTTATGAGATTTTGTAGAGGAGCCCTACATTAGAGCAAAAAGGGTTGTCATATTTTGGTGAAGGGCCAGGGTAACTTACAAATAAATAGACAATCATTTCATTTTTGCTTTATATTCATTCTGCATGTGATGTGTGTAGATGGTCAAGTCAAAGGTTGCCAGTACAAAGTAACAACCTCTCATTGTATTGCTTAAGTTTCAGTTAATCATTAACAGTTTTCCATGGATCAGTGCCCCACAAAAGCAACAGCTGCCTGGTGCCCTTCAAAGCCATGTGTTTGCCAAGTGTGAACACCTATGGGCCAGATCCACTGGAGGTGTCATGGGCTGCAGACCCTCAGCTCTCCTGCAAACAGGTCTGCTCCCACCCCAGTGCTTCCCACTGGCCCGAGGAGAGGGTAGAGGGAACATGCTGTCAAATGTTGTTCAGTTCTTCCCTTTCTACTCTTTTTCAGTTGAAAGTTGGGCCATTATCTTCCCTGAAATGAAATGGTGACAAGCAAAAGTAATAATATAAGGCACTCTGCAGAAGTGCCAGACTTCTGGGTAACAAAAGAGATGATTTTTTTTAAAAAAGTGAAAAATGTTGCATTTAATGTAAAAGATGAGCTGTGCTAGTATCTAATTGAATACATTCTTTTAAGTTTCTTCAAAGTGATCACCATGGAGGATTTGAGAAATGTATTATGTTTTAAAGTATCCTATAAAAATCCATCATAGGGAGAAAAAGCCTTCTTCTATCCTTCTCAATAAAACCCTCTTGAGTACAGAGATTGGGCCTGGATTAGCTTTGTATCCCTTGTGATACTAAACCAAGAGCCTTGCAAAAATAGATGCTCAATAGTTACTTAATGAGTGAGAGAATGAATTAATGAAAAGTGTGCTGTCTCACAGAGAACATTGTTAATTTGGATAGAGGATTCTTCTGCCATCAAGTAAAAGGACAGGAAATACTTTCAGTATGTCTGGAGTAGTGTTAAGAACTTCTTTAATGTTTTAATCGTGATTTTGTTTGGAGCTGAATTGTGTCTCCTCAAAATTCATATGTTGAATTCCTAACCTCTCAGTACATTGCAATATAACCACGCTTGGAGATAAGGTCCTTAAAGAGATGATTACATTAAAATGCAGGCTGGACCCTAATCCATTCTGACTCCTTATAAAAGGAGGAAGTTAGGACATGCGAAAAAACACTAGATACACATACACACATGCACACAGAGACACCTGTGTGGGAGACAGCCCTAGTAAGAAGGGGGCAATGTGACAGCCAGGGAGAGAGGCCTCAGCAGAAGTCATACCTGCTGACACGTTGATCTTGGACTTCCAACCAATCAATCTCTGTTGTTTGAGCCACCCAATCTGTATTATTTTGTTATGGCAGCCCCAGCCAATCAATACAAACTATTTTACTTGCTATCTTTGACAGCCCCATCATAAAATGACAGGGAGGGAATTGAAGACTAAAACCTCCCAAGAATAGAGGGAGAAGAGAGAAGACTCCTGCAGACGTAAGAGGGATATTTTAGAAAATGAAGAGGAAAAAATGAGCAAAGTTGAGAATGCTAAGTAGAAACTGCCCCTAAAAAAGGGCACTGGGAGCAAAATCTAGAAAATCTTGGGAATTAAGCAAGTACCCTTAAACATATGGAAGATGTATAGAAAATCTGTACATGAAGTGGGCTCTTCCAAAAGTTCTCCTCAGCTGGGAGATCAATCCCACTCCATGCATGGAGATTTAGTCTATGGAAAAATTAAACAAAAAGAGTGTCAACCTGAGATAGTAGGCACAGTGGAAGGTCGGAGATTAAATAAAAGTCTGCCAACAGAATGGTGCAGTTCTGGCTTTTGTAATTGCTCTTGGGAACAAGAACTCTGTCAGTTGTGCTTATAATGCCTAGGCATGAGATAGGAGAATCCTTCTCTAGAGAAATGAAATCACTGCCCAGAGAAAAGAACTATAGTTCTGGCATTAGATGGTTGCCTAGTGACAAGAGCAAGCTTCATTATTCCCTACTCATCCTTTAGTGAATCCCAAGACTTTATAAGTCCGGTTAAGTGATGCAGAGCTCTCGGTTAGCTTGTCAGTGTCTCCCTCTCCGATTAAATGGAGAGCCAACGTTCCACAAACCTGCAGGGAAATGATGCAACATAAAAAATCTAAAAAAAAAATAAAAAAAAACAATAACAACAATAATAATGATAAGGATGATATAGAAATAGTTCAGGAAACAAAAGTTTCAGAGAAAGTATAATATTTGTACATGAGAAATTCCTATAACACTCAATGAAACAAAAGGATATTATACAAAATTAATAAGAAAGAACAAAATAGTTATAATTCAGAACAATAAGTAAGATTAAAACTCAGAGGAAGAACTGAAAAGGTAAAGTTTTAGAAGTCTACCAGTAAGTAGAACAAAAAGATAAAGAGTTGGACAATCGGTGTTAAGAAAATTAGAAAAACAATTCCTTGGCTAATACTTGACTCCTAGAAGTTTGAGAAAGGAAATCAAAGAGAAAATGGAGGGGATATGCTTGATAAACACACACACACACAAATTTCCCTCCAATTGAAGGACCTGTTTTTCTACATTTATAAGGCAGATTAGTTCCTACTTTAGTGAGGGAAAGTCTACACTAAATACATACCTTGATATTTCAGAACACTGACTACAAATGTGATAGAAGATCCTAAAAGTTTCTTGAGAGAAAGAAGAAAAGCCACAGTATTTTTGATCAGGACTCCTGAGGTGTTGATGAGTTCTCTAAAAGCACGTGGCTGCTTGAAGACAATGGCGCAATGCGTTCAGTTCTAAGTGAAAATGATTTGCAACCTGGAATTCCAAACCCAGCAAACTTGTCAGTTAACAGTGAGAGAACTGATGGGATCATTGATATGTCTGATTCATGCAGGAAATATTGTACAAACAACTTTTAAAAATTATTTCAGAGAGTTCTGAAAGACTTAGTGATAATGCCACATAAAAATAAGCAAATAGGGGCAGCGCCTGTGGCTCAAAGGAGTAGGGCGGTGGCCCCATATACTGGAGGTGGCAGGTTCAAACCCAGCCCTGGCCAAAAGCTGCAAAAAAAAGAAAGCAAATAGAAGAAGGAGGTAATTTACAACTTCTATTTGTTTTAGAGAAACAAAGTGTTGTTCAATAAATGAAACATAATCATGATATACGATGTGGCTTATCAGTAAGCATGCTTCTGTAGGGACAGTAAGGTACAACCTGAATATTTATTTCATAATTGTTAGGTGACTATATTGAGAGGATAGGCAGAAGGATGAAGGATGGCGAAAGTGTGTGACATCCTCATCATTACTAATGGGAAGCCAATTGGAAGTCTGAAAAAAGAGTTTGAGAGTCTCATGGAGAGGGTGGCACAAAAGACTCTTGTATCTTGTTCTGTTTTTGTTTTTTTTTTTAATAAAACGTATACTGTGGGGTCCTGTATCTTGTTCTAAGCCTGTGTAGTAGAATTTGATGGCAAAATTAGTTTAATAATTCTTTTTTTATATTTAAAAGGAACCAAAGCAACCAGATGTCCAAATATAATAGATATCCTCTCTTTTTTTGGCACGATCGTACTTAAATGTCTTGGACTGGGATTGTTCAGTATTTGGATGGAATCTTGCATTTCATTTTAACATTTGAAAGGTTTAACACTGTCACAACAGCAGAGCAGGGAATAGTAGTGTTCTTTATTGGTGGAAATGGGGCTGGCTACCTTTGACCTTTCAAGAGACAGAGAACACGTGGACAGGGGTCAAATCACACCAGCGGGTTCAGTGTTTGGCCATAAGTGAGGTCGCAGATGGCGACAGCAATTTGTGAAGTTCAGCTATTGTATTACTTTGTCTGTCTCTTTGGTTATAAAGGTGATTTATTACCAGTACTTCCCATCTCCATTCTTTTCACTAGCAAGCAGGACACTTACATAAAATAATCAGGATAAAAAGAAGTCACTGTATCACTATAAGAAGTTGTTGACTTTACCCTTTGAGCAATTCCCTTTAGGAAGAGTGATATAAAATCAATAATTTCCTTGCAATTGTCAATTCTACTCGCATGAAACAATAGTGTAAAAGTTGGTTTTCTGTGCACGGCTAGTAGAATGCGTTTGACTCCATTACAGTCACACTGTTGCTTAGATTTACCATAACCCACGCTGTTCCTTACAGGATTAGAATTCCCTTTGCCCCAAAGGCATTCAGAAAATCTTGTTGACCTTCAGGTGGTTGGAAGAACAGGTGCTGTGAGGGCCCCACAATGTGGCAGAAGAGCCCTGTACTTTGTCCAAAAGAACTGCTTCCTGCATGCAAGTGCACTGGGCTTATTGGACCGCCGAGCTCCCTGAAAAACGATGGCAGGAATAAAGCAAACAGAATTGCACAGTGTGTAAACTTTGCCCTCTGAAGCAGCACAGTCCCCTTGCTGGGCAGCAACAGCCCAAGTTTCATTTTGTTCCCTCTCCCTTTTGTGTTAGTTCAGAAAACCGATAGCTGCAAGAACAACGTCAGCAGATCTAGATGTAAGTGGAGTTTAATAGAAAGAGACAAATAGCCCAGTGAGAACCCTTAACAGTTCAGTGCACTATCCCAGGGTTCTACTCCACAAGCTCGGTATGCAGTGCAGAGCTCATCACTCACACACACACCCGACTCTGCCCACCTTCACTCTCTTGTTACTCATGGAGGGATCTTCCCATGGGATCGCAAGTTCCTGGGAAACACAAGGAACCTGTGTATTTCCTCTGACTTTGCATTTTTCCCACTGCTTAGTACACAGCTTTGCACCTGGTGGGACCTCAGAAAACAGATGTTAAATTGCATTTTCCAATTAATGCAATATGTTGTAAAACACACTTCACTCTGTTGTAATTCCTTGCGGTCACAATCTCTCTCATTTTACACCTGCATTTCCAGAGTATGTGGCCTATAGTCTAGCACACTGGTAAAGAGGCCAGGACTTGGGCTCAGTATCTGAGTTACAAACCCAGGCCCCCACTTTTTAGTTATTTGTTCTTGAATGCCTATAGTTTCATCACCTCTGAAATCATAATGGTAATGTCAACATCTGTGAAGACTAAATGAGATAATATCTGCAATTACTGGTACATAGTAAAGTAATTTACAAAATTATTATTACTATTATTAGCATTATTAGTTTCCTCATTTCTAAATGAGAATGATAATGCCAAATCCACAGGCCTATTACAAAAATTGGAAGAGTTAATATATACACCCAGTATATGTGTGTGAATGTACGTGTGCATTTGTGTATATGCTGATACAGATTGATCATTCCTTGACTATCCCTGGGAACGGGAACAGAAGTGTTTCAGATTTTATAATTTTTCAGATTTTGGACTATTTGCATATGCATAATGAGATATCTTGGGGACACAACCCAAGTCTAAAGGTGAAAGGAATTTATATTTCGTGCCTCCCTTGTACAGATAGCCTAGAGGGATTTTATCCAATATTTTTATTTTGTGGATGGAAAAAAATGTATGTGCACATTGAATCATCAGAAGGCAAAGGTGTCACTTTGTCATGTTGGTGCTCAAAAAGTTTTAGAGTATTTCAGATTTTGGATTTTTAGGTTAGAAAGCCCTTAACCTGTATTGACATGTTTATATAACATACATACAATATATAACAATTCCTAACACATAGTGAACGCTCATGTGTTAGCTATTATTACTGCTGGCATTACAGTTGTATGTAAATGAGATTGGTGATGCTACCCTCATAGGTTTGTTATATTTAAAAAGATAATAGATTTCAAAGTCTTGGAACCATGACTTATGTATGGTAAGCAACAGAAAAGTGTTTGCTTTCATTATTTTTACATTCAGTTATGTGATATAAAAATCACAACTGTGATATAGTAGACCTGGATTGTATTAGCTCAGTAAGCTGTTCGTTCACTTTTGTGTTCATTTTCTAACACATCAGTATACTAAGGGAATTTAAATTAATGGCAACACATGCCTTAGTGGTAATATTAATTGCTTTTCTGCACACGAGGCCAAAAAGCAAAAAGAAATGCAGGCTGGCAACACATCTTGGCCCAGAAGCCTGCCTTCAGCAAAAATATAAGTAAAGAGACGATGCCTACAGGAACCCAGAAATTGAGAGAGTGGCGTTTTGCCTTCCATGTGTAGTGATTTGCCAATTTACCCTTCACCAACTATGACAGTGACACTGATGCTAGACGAACAACCTGCACAGCGCTCTGGGCATACGTTCCCTCTTCTGAGGCTGCAGACTTGCCGAGGAAACAGGATGCGGGCTGGATTCCGTCTGCTGTCATTCATCTGCCAATACGGATAGAAGACGTCCGCGGGTCTTATTTGGCAGCGAGAGCAACAGACTATATTTTAGCAACTCCAGAGGAAGCATTTCAGAGCATTGAGGGTAGAAAACACCTTATGGTACCTTCAATGCAAACAAATGAGTATCCAGATCTAAAACATTAGGCCCCACAATGCAGTGGCTCTGCGGAACAGACTGAAAGTAATGCTTTCAACCCTTATGGGCTGCATTTATTTTAAAGAGCTCAAAGAAAATTTTATCACATTTACCTGTCTCTTTTAATTAAAGGACATGTTTTCTTTAATACTAAAACTTTAATTTTACTCAACTTTTAGAGGAAAGAAAAGGAAGAGAAGCGAGACCACCTATTACTCTCTTGATGCCATGCCTGGCACCTACCCTTCGTTGAAAATGAGGGTTGCATGGTGTTTGAATTTAAAATAACCAGTCTTTTAAAAATTATTATTCTAAACCAAGCAGATTGAAATAGTTTCTCTTTACTTGGAGATATCAAGAGAATATATATGATTTGAAGACAGAAAGTCAGGAAAGGAAAAAGAGGAAGCCTCTCCCAAATACTGGTGATGTCATTTATAATTTGTCTTTGCTAGAATAAGATTATCTTGGGCATGAATGGGTAAAGGTGGGATGCACAAGGAGTGTAAAAACAGCCAGTCTCAACACATTAAATCATTGACACTTGCATTTGTGATGATGTGTGGACTTTAGTGGAAAGAGGAGAAGAATTTTTCTTTAAATCTCATTTCCACTACTTGATCTATACTTGGGCATCTTGTCTTTCACACCCCAGTTTTCCCCTTGTTCCATACATATTCTGCCCTTGACACAGTCTTCATCACAAGGTGCCTTTACGTAGGCAATATATACACAGTATACAAAATTGAATCCTCTCTGCCATCGACCTCAAAATCCTTTTCTGTGAAGAAATACTTTTAAATCCATGTTTTCATACTTCACTTTTATTCACTCGTTATCAACATATTACTGCCCATGTGTAGGTCTGATTTCTGGCCTAGGTTGACTCTTTCCCAGGTTCTCTTTCTACATCAGGAAATAGCATTCTCCTCATCAACCAGTCTAGAAATTTTAGTCGTCATTATCCTTTCTTATCTTTCATCTTCAGTATGCAATCCGTTCTCAGGTTCTCTTTGTAAAGGAAGCAGACAAGTGTAAAGGAAATCCTCTGGCAGGGTTAGTGTTAACCCAGCACAGGTCCTCACCCACTCTGACTTGGACAGCATAGACTAACTAGCCGAATACCCAGGCTAATCACATCAGCCCATGCACTACTCCCACGTGCCACCCTGAAAGCCCTCCTTCCATCCTGTTACTCTCCACTTCAGGAGTCTCCCAGCAGAGGTCACAACTCACACAGCCACAGGAGCCAGGAGTGCTGCACTGGGGGACGCAGGTGGGGACCCACGGAGGGCCCACCTTCACCTGTGCGTGCAGCTGCTTGTACGCTCCAAACAGCTGTGGCCATGTGAAAACACAGGAAGTGTTGGGCAGATTTTCTAAATTTCAAGAGAACACAGAAATCCAGACTTTTTTATAATAAACTTTTTTAAGTTTATTTATCAAATACTAAATAAACTATAAAAGTTTATTTATCAAATACTATTGAAGGCATACTGTGTTCTGATCATTCTTCTCTGTACTGGAAAAGATGCAGAAGCAGATATAATTGACAAAAATCCTACCTTCATGGAGCTTTATATACTAGCTGGAAGAGAAAAACAAGAAATAATTTAAACGTGTGTGTGTGTGTATATACATATACATATATATACACACATATATACATATACATATATATATATATATATATATATATTCTGTATCCATAGAATAAGAGAAAGAGATTATGTGATAGATGTTATGAATAAAAACATATCAGAAAAGAGGTTAATGAGTGTGTGTATTGTACATGTGGTGCAATTTTAAGTAAGGTTAGAAAAGATGTCTTTCACAGGTGACATTTGAGGAGGTAGAAAAGTCTTCCTGCCATGACTAAGGGACAGTAGGGAGGCCCTGGTGGCTGGAGTGAAATTGCACAGTGGAGAATAGGAGAGAACATTGAAAATGAAATGTCAGGGGCCTGGGAGATGGGGGAGGCAGGGCAGCAGCAGTTCCGTAGGGATTTGTCCATCTTCCTAAGGACGGTGCCCTTATCAGCCAAAGATCTTTGAAGTGGTTTTAACAAGATTGCTCTGATTACTAACTTGGAAATAAACTTTAGGGGGGAGCAAGGGAAGAAGCAGAGAAACCAAAGAGGAAGCTTCGCTGTGAGAAGTGCAGGCAACTGACCAGGATTGATGGAGCAGTGTGGAGGGGGTACAGAGTGCTCAGATTCTTGTGCAAAAGAATTGCACACGAACTTTGTGGCTACCCTGTATTTTAAAGGGAGAGTGACAGACAGACTTTCATGATATATGAGGTGCGTGATGTAATGAGGGGAGTGGAGAATGGTGCAAGATTGGGGACTGAGTAACTAGAAGGATGGCATTGCTATCAACTGAGATATACAAGACACAAAGAAAAAAGGGTTTGGAGAGGGAAAGACAAAGCTTCATTCTGTATATGGTAAGTTGGGATGTCTGTAAAAAAGCCAAGTGGGCATGATGAATAGACAGTTTGACCTGTAAGTTTAGCATTCAAGGTTGAATTAAGAGAATTCTCATTGTGGAGTGAGGCAGCCAACCACATGCCTCAAGGCTCTTTCATCAAAGATGAATTCTTTCAAGCTGTTTTTGATTTTTGTTTAGGTACTACCACCATTTTTTGGACAGACAGGTACTTCTCTTCCTAACCCTTGTTTAAAACAAAAGCCAAACAATGGGCAGCACCTGTGGCTCAAAGGAGTAGGGTGCTGGCCCCGTGTGCCGGAGGTGGCAGGTTCAAAGCCAGCCCCTGCCAAAAACTGCAAATAAATAAATAAATAATAAAAAAACCCAAAAAACTTCTCTTCTTGGGGAACAGTGGAGACAAAGCCAGAATTTTAAAGCAAGACATTACTGACAACAAGATGTATGTAAAATCAAAATAACATGACACTAAATAGATAAACCTATCATAGGAGATATTTTACTCAAATTCAGCCTCCCACAGGAGCTTGTTCTTTGACCTTACTTCACACGGGGCAGCGAGGCCATCTTTAACTTTTCCACAGAGAAGACTCTAGTGGTGTATCCTTCACTCAAGAGATTGCGAACTGAGGCAGAGAAGCGTAGTCTCCTCTTCTGCCTACTGAAGGCCCACCTTCTGAATTCTCGTATCCTCTCTGAGGACGTTTCTTTTTCTCTGTGATTGTATACTGGGATTCAGTACCTGATGGGAAGCCTAACCTATTCCAAAGATCTAAATATAGCCCCACAATTCTACTACTCAAATAGGCGCACACATATTTTTCAAGGTTGGGGGTAAAGAATCATTTAATCGCAGTGTTAGAAATATTAATTACCTTTACCTCCCCTCAGGATACTCTCTGGAGCTCATCTAGTTTTATCTCCTGGGAAGCCATATTTTTTGCATGCCATGACCATATAATTTCAAGCTATTTCTTGTACTATTTATTTACCCTTCCTAAAATATCTCCCCCTTTCCTTTTACTCATACAAACTTTGTAGTTCTTCAGAGATCAAACCCACTCATCAGGTTTTCTACCTAACTGAAGTCAACATTGATGTCTTCCTTCTTTGTGCCAAAGACAATGCATTTAAATATACTCTGAAACTTCAGGTATAAAAACATTATCTTCCTGAAATTTAGTAACTATGATTTACTCTTTAAACCTTAACTCCTTTTGTTTGTTTTTAAATCCACCACCATGGTACAAGGCTGTGGATGTAGCAGAAACTTAGTAAATAATCTGTGAATGTCTGTCTGAAACATCCATTCATTAATCCACTAACTCAGAAAATTTTAAAATAGGCTGGACACCCATACCTCAGTTAGGGCACCGGCCAACCACACTGGAGCTGGTGGGTTGAAACCCAGCCCATGCCTACTAAACAACAGTGACAACTACAGCAAAGAAATAGCTGGGCATTATGGCAGACACTGGTATTCCCAGCAACTTGGGAGGGTGAGGCAAGAGAATTGCTTAAGCCCAAGAGTATGAGGTTGCTGTGAGTTGTGACGCCACAACATTCTACCAAGGGTGACAGTAAAACTGTCTCCAAAAAAAAAAAAAATTAAATATACTTTGTCAGGCATTGCTAGATATTCAAACATGGAAGTAAAATAATGATAAAAAATGTTTTATTGTAAATTTGTTATTTTTTAGTGAAGAGAAGACTTTAGACAAAGGTTCTTGAGAAATGGTTTGGGAAATTCATATACCCAAAATTATAGAGAGCCATCTTGTGGACAAGTGAGTTTCTCACTCAAATAAGACCTTTTTCTTCAATGTTGCAAAAGTAGTAGAATTGCTTTCTTTTTTGATAATTCAACTCACTTTTCTACTATGAATACTTTTATTTGTACCTAATAATTGTACATATTTGTGAGGTACCTGTGATATTTTGATATATGCATATAATGTATAATGATTAAATCAGGGTACTTAGAGTATCTATTACCTCGAACATTTATCACTTTGTTTTGGGAGCATTTCAAAACTACATATTTTGAAATATACAATAAGTTATTGCTTCCTATATTCACCCCACAGTGCTAACAAACAGTAGCACTTCTTCCTTCTACCTAACTGTATGTTTGTACCCATTAACTAACCTCTCTTCGTAACTCTGCTCTTGTCCCAGCCTCTGGTAACTATCATGCTACTCTCCTACCTGTATGAGATCACTTTGTCAGCTCCCACTTATGATTAAGAAGATGTGATATCTGTCTTTCTGTGCCTGGCTTATGGCATTAACGTAATGACTTCCAGTTCCATCCATGTTGCTACAAATGACAGGATTTCATTCTTTTTCATGTATATTTGTGTGTCACATTCTCTTTATCTGTTCATCCATCAGTGAGCACTTATGTTGATTCCATATCTCGGCTATTGTGAATCGTGCTATGATAAACATGGGGATGCAAGTGTCCCTCTGATGTGCTGAGTTCTTTCTCTTTGGGTAACCATAGAGCAGTGGAATTTTGGCTCATATGGTAGTTCTACATTTAATTTAGTTTTTTTTTTTTTTTTGAGACAGAGGCTTCCTCTGTCATCCTAAGTGGAGTGCTATGATAGTAGCATAGCTCACAGCAACCTCAAACTCTTGGGCTCAAGAGATTCTCTGACCTCTGCCTCCCAAGTAGCTGGGACTACAGGTGTGTACCACAAAGCCTGCCTATTCTTTAGAGATGGGACCTCACTCTTGCTCATGCTGGTCTCCAACTCCTGAGCTCGAGCAATCCACCCACCTCGGCCTCCTAGAGTGCTAGGATTACAGGTGTGAGCCACTGCTCCTGGCCATATTTTTAGTTTTTTGAGAAACATCCATACAGTTTTCTATAATGGCTGTACTGATATGCATGGCCACTGACAGTGTATAAAAGTTCCCTTTTAGGGTGGCACCTGTGGCTCAAAGGAGTAGGGTGCCGGCCCCATATGCTGGAGGTAGCAGGTTCAAACCCAGCCCCAGCCAAAAACTGCAAAGAAAAAGTTCCCTTTTCTCTACTTCCTCACCAGTATCAAATAAAAATCTTTAAAGTCACTGCCTTCAGAATGGAAAAATATATATACTAAAATTGTATAAAATAAGCATATTTTAACCAATCTCCATAAACTATTTGTAGTTTCTTGATTGTCTAAAAATGAAGGGCCAAGAAAAGAAATTACTAACTATAATAAATATGACATAATATTTGTCATAAGAAATCATATAAAAAGTATAATCAGAAAGGAAAGAGAATCCTTAAGATTATCACCTTAATTAATCTATCACTTTTGGGAGGAGTCTCAGATACTTTCAAGTCTGATTAAGTTTATAGCTCTTGAAAATGCATATGTACACACAATTTTACATATAATTTCAGGGGCTTCACCAGCTCTCGTGAAGTTCACTTGGGAGATGGAATGGAATAGGAGCAATGGTGGTAAAAATTTTGGTTAGACAGAAAGAGTTCAAGAGATCTATTGTACATCAGGGTGACTATAATTAGAGCAATACATTATATATTTGAAAATTGCTAAAAGAGTAGATTTTAAGAATTCTCATCCCCTAATTAGAAGATAAGTATGTGAGGTAGTGCATATATTAATTAGATTGATTTAGCTATTTTACAAAGTATACATCTATTAAAATATCATGCTGCACACCCTAAATTATACTATATTTATTCATCAACTTAAAGAAGATGTGATGTATTTTAAGATTACAGCTTAGACTTGAGTAAATGAAATCAGGAAAGGGTGAGGTTGATACATTTGAAGGAAGAATCTTTAATCATACCCTACCCTCTACCCTAACTATATAAATATAATGGAACTACTACTGATTCTCTGTTTTTTCTTCCTTTTTCTTGAAGAAGTCAAGTGCCTTCTCAAAAATTACCTCCATTGGTAAGGACCAGTGGGATTGGTTTCCCCTTTTTCCCCCCCCATTAACATTTAGGAGGAGGAGATTATATTACCAGAAAATTTCCAAACTCTTTAATAAGCTAAATCTCTGGGATATTCCAAACATTATTAAACATGTACTTTTTAGTTTGGTGGCAGAGTATCTAAAGGGTTTGGGTATTCCATGGAGAACATTTAGTCACTTACTGAACTAGAGATCCAAACATTTAAAAGTATATGCACATTGCTTGAGCAAACTTCAGGATGGTAAGAAATCGACTTCTATTATAGAATATTCTGGGAAAGGAACTTTTTATATTAAATGATAATAATTCAAATATTATGATTAATTTTAATTTAGCAGGCAATTTGATATAATGGAAAAGCACTCACCTGAAAAGTGTTGAGTTGACATGTTTTATTCCTTAGTACAGTCATGCTGTTTCTTAAGTGATTAGTAATTCACTTTACCTCTCCAGCTAAAGTAAGGGAATTCTTGTAGGAGTAATAGAAGCATTGACATTAGCATAAACGTTAGTTTAAGATACTTGTGCAGTAATTCCCAAGTCATATTCTAAAAGACAGTATACTCTAATATGAAATAATGTCCAGAGGAGAATGGTCCAATTACTCTGCAAATACTCTCCACTTTTCTAGAATAGTCACATTCTGATTGGTATATTCAAAGCTCTTAGAAGTCATGCAATTTTTAAACATTGTTTTTTTAAAATTGCCAAGCCATTATTTTCCAAATTTTTCACTCTAGTCTTTTACATGTTTTTATTATTCAACTGGACTCTGAAAATCTCAACAATTGGGATTTTATGTAACAGTCTGGAATAGTCTTATGTCTTTTTTGCTTTTAATACATAAGATAGTTTTTAGGCTATGCCAATAAACAATTGAACCTGTATAGACTTTTTAATTGCAGTGAATTGATACCATGTGTTCATATTATCTCTAATTAGAAGAACTTAAAGGAGAGACGTAAGAATAGGAGAAAAGACTCCAACACCCAACTACATGGTGTCTAACAATGAAAAATAACCAAAATTTATTTTCTAGAGATACGTTCTTGGAAAGGCTCAGGACTCTGAGAGAGCAGATATAGCATACCATGGAGTTTAGGCTTGGGGCTGAAACAAGGGATGAAGGGAACGCCTGGGCTGCAGGTCTATTCCCCTGGGAAGAAGGCTCTAGACAGAGATTGGTCTGGTGGAAGTTTATGGGGAAGTGCTCTCCTGATGGACACCTATGGAGGAAGAGGAGGCAGAGGATTAAAAGCCCAATGGAGGCCTCATTTGGTTCAACGGGGGCTTCTAAAACTGAGGGACAGGGCTTAGGCCTTTATACACCTCCTTCCTTATCAACTAGCTATTGTCTGCAGGCTGTTTAAGGTCTTAGACAAGAGTAGCACACTCTCTACTGGAGAAATACATGCTGAGGGGAATCTGGGCCTTGCATTTCAGCATCCAGTACAGTCTACAGCATGAATGCCAAAACCCCAAGCTTCCTCTCTGCCCTCCACCTATGCTGAAAGCAATAAAATTAATGTGAGATTACTAAAAAACAACAATAGGTGATGGAATACAATGGAGCATTGACTTACATGTTTTGAAGGGATTTTATTTGAAACATAGAATCCTATAGCAACTCAAATCACCAGCTGCTGTAAAGATGGAATAAAGCCATCCCTAGTCTTGCAAATTCTGAAAAAAGTTAAATATGAATCACTATTTTGCCCCTTAAGCTGCTGTAAAATGGGATATTTCTGTTTCCAGCAGAAACAGGAAGAGATTAAAGTGGAAGTCCTGGGATCTAGTGATCATCATGGAAAACAACAGAGAGAATGTTAAACTGTTAGATTTCTAGGAGGCCTTCTAGCCCAGAAGTACAGATTGAAGTAAGCAAGTAGAAGGTCCTTAGAAGGCAGCCTGAGAGGAGAAAATGGACTTGATAGATTTTCCAGCTTGCGACATCATTTGAGGGGGGAATGACAGATATAATTTGCCATGTGGAGAAAACCAAGGCAATTAATAACTACAGGCAAAAAAAAAAAAAAGTACCATAAAGCAAATATGACCACATTGCATGTAGTGGGCAAGATTTATATAGTAAAAGTATGTAAACAGCAATTGTAAATTTAACTAAAAGTAGTGATGTAACTAGGTGAAAAAAAGAGAAGGGAAATCAGTATAAAAAATTAAATCTTTACCTATAAAACAAGAAATCAATACATAATGGCTAAAACTTTCAAAATCAAGAAAAAGACAACATATGCATATTACTTAGAATTCTAGAGTTAAATACTAGTAGAAACAAAATGATTTGAGAAAGGGCATTCAAAATGGATACATATAATGTAGTTTTGTGGGGGGTTTTAAAACAAGCTTTTCAGTGTAATTTTTAGGTTATATGTGCATCATTTCTCAATGTGTCATGATGGGTACATTAAATTCCCTTAGCAACCTCTAGTTCTTGTAACAAAGGTGATGGTTGTTGTAGCTGTTGTTTCCTGTGCTGCATGTCACGGACTGGGAGCTGTGCTCAGCCTCCTCACTCCAGTGGGGAAGATGGCACAGTTACCATTGTGGATTTGGCTGGTCACTCTGGCAGCGGAAGATAGGAAAAGAGTAGAAGGTCTCCCACTGACTGACTATTCAGTGCTTGGCCACCTGCGACTCACTGGCCAGGACTAGTCACATGGCTCAGATCAACCACAAAAGGATTATTAATGCACCTACATGTGGGGACCTGGAGTGAGCCAGCAGCTTTAATGGTTACCATAAGTTCTCTCATAAACATTAAGTAAAAGTAAGATGATTTACTCCTAGCTAAAAATTTAATTAAATATTCATATAGTTAATAAATACATAAATATTTGTATAATTGACTTCTATTTATAAAAGTTAAATATAGAAGCAAAATTAACATTTTTATATGAATATAAATACATGTATACATATGTATAATTTATATTTTTATGTTTGGTTCTTTTATATATGCATTATTCATTCCTAAACAAACTTTTTTAGTACCTTCTATATACTGGGAATTGTTCCAGGTCCTATGTATTCAATAGTGAACAAAACAGACGGAAACCCCGGTTTAGGTGTGGCTGATACAGGGCTGTAGAGACAGGGAGATTCAATGAAGAAGTGAATACATTGTGTAGCATGTTAGAAGGCTGTAAGTGCGGGGGAACAAACACAGGATGGGAAAGAAGGGAAGGTAAAATAGAGGCTCAGACCCTGGTTGGAATTTTCAATAGAGAAACCAGGTCAGGGCTTGCTGAGGGAGTAAAGCTTGAAGGGTGGGTGAGCAGTGTGGCTTCCTAGGCAGAGGGAGCTTGAATGCAAACGCCCTGAGGCCTGAGATCCTTGTATTTCCAGGCATGGTAGGAGGGCTCAGGAGGCTGCAGTGAAAGAGTGAAGCAGACAGGGTAGGAGACGTGGTGTGAATTTATGGGAAGTAGAAGCCACACCAAAGACTGCTGTATTCTCAGTTAATTGCTTCAACTCTGAGTGGAATGCTTGAATTTACACCAGGAAATAAATAGCTCAGCATTTAGAAGATGACAAATATTTCACATAAACCAACTTGATCACCCTACAAAGAAGGCAGAATGTAGCACTGGTTTCTTTTCTATCCATTTCAAATTGCTTATAGCTCTTCCATGTTTTATGAACTGCACTAAACATCTATCTTTCAGTAAAGATTGGCATAAAATAAAATATATACCAAAGCAAGAAGATAATATATATTGAGCTCCTACAATATACAAAAAAAAAAGACCTTATTCAATGCTCACAATAATCCAATAGGCAAATGTAAAATCCCCATTTTGTAGGTGAAAATACTAAGGTTTAAGGAAGATAAAATAATTTGCTTTAGGCTATAGTACCACTAGGATTTAAACCCAGGTTGGTCTGATTCCAACACCATCTTCTTTCTCCCTGGTTTATATTTGACTTCCCAAAATAATGTCTTGCAATGTACAGATTTCTGGGGTCCAGGGAATTAAGTTTTTGCTCTAAAACTTCTCTTATAAAGCAGACTATATGTGGAAAAAGACCCTATGAGTGGTGAGAATTGTTCTTTGGAGAAAATCACCATCAGTGGTGAGGGTATCTGCAGGAACTAGAATGCATTATTGAGAGAAAATCAGACACATGGTAATAAATAAGAGTTAACTATATCCCTGATGACAATTTTAACTAATGTATTGGACAAAAAGCATTGAAATCCTTTCTGATTTGAAATTTATTGCTCTTTTCTTTTGTAGGTAAGTTTGGATTTCTTTTTTCCTTACGGAGAAGAGGTATGGTCTTACTTTTCTCTGAGTTTTCTTCCTTTAACACTGAGCATAAAAAATGATAGATTTCACCACCTGTTTAGCTGTGGTTATTGCCTATGTTTGGAAAGGGAGTTCTAAGTTATTTGCTTTGGAAGTTTTAAGTATATGATACCATAAAGTAAGTCTCTGCAGTATTTGTGTTGGTATTGAAAGGATTTCTGGATCAGGGAGGAGGAGGAGAATGGGATGGGGTCAGGGATGTGAAGAGCAGCATAAAGGATGTGCCCATGAAGAAACATGACAGAGAGGGACAGCTCCAGGCACACCCGTCACCAGAGAAGGCTGCCTGTCCAAAGGCTGTTTTCATTCACTTTTCTCAGTCCATGGTTTTATGTTTTCTCCTATTATTGTGTAAAACTTCCATCCAGGCTGTTGCCATTGTACACCTTTGATGAAAAAGAATTGTTATAACCATTACCCCGGTTATAACCATAAAACAAAAGCCAAACTGTTAGTTAGAAAGCAATACAGTAGATCCATTTCCCAGAAACCATATGGGGGGAAAGCTCCCATGAACTGTATGTCAGCTATTTCAGATAAGGGGTGAGAAATTTCAATAAAGCATCCAGCTATACAAAACAGAGGATAAAATAGGAGAGGGACTTAGGAAAATGTGGAACTTGTTCTGGGGAAAGAAGGTAGAGTGTGCTTATTATTGTGCACTGTGCTTTCACTAGTGTATAAAAAAGGTGGTTGTGTGAGATTTGAATGAAGCATAAGCTTAAGTAAACGCCATAGTAATTAATTATAACTGGTATGCATACTTTATTCCAAGAGGACTGTATGTGTTTCTAATAGTAATTGCAAGCTTTAGGGATGGGATATTAATGTTCCTCATCCAAGTTCTAGCTAATCAATAAGAGATGAGTAGTAAAGAGTTTAGATCTCATTATATTCTCTTCCATAGAATTATAGTAATGTCAAAGCCATCCAGATGGAGTTGATATTATCACACTGAGTAGATGTTACCAAAAAGAGAACCACATTATTTTCCCGAAAACGATAGAGTTGGTGTATGAAACACGCAGCTAACTGGCCCACCACAGTCTTTGTTTTAACTCATAGTCCAGCGGTTGAAGAAAAGGGAGGAGGATTAAGGGACATTGTGAAATGTCAGGACATCTGATCCAATGATCAGCGGGATTCTCTAACCCAGGGATCAGCAGACTTTTTCTGTGCAGGGTTGGATGGTAACTATGTTAGCACTCTCAGGCCATAAGGTTCCTCTGGTCGTTACTCGGCTCTGCTGTTGTTGAGCAAGTAAGTGACCTTCGGTCACCTACGGCGAATGCACGATGTGTCCAGCAAAATTTTATTTACAACAATAAAAAACCTGGGATGGCTGGGGTTTGCCCTGTGGTGACCGACCCCTGCTCTAGCTCTCTTTGCAATGAAAAATTACAAGTAAACTTATAAAAGTAAAAAGTTCTCAGAATGGCACCTAGGTTGGCCACCTTTGGGTAAGCACTGTTCTAAGTAGGAATGAAATGGTGTTCAACTAGGGTTTAGAAGCAGGGAGACAGACTCACAGGAACGTCTCAAAGGTTTTTTTGAACGTAAACACTAGAGGGCACACAAGGATATTGTGAAGTCTAGGCCCTCTTGTAAACAGCACACTACAATTATGAAAAATTGCCTCACTGAGAGGCATCATTTGTCTGAAAGACAGAGCCTGTGACCTCACTGGCCACAGAGCCTGAAGTTGCTGACCATCTGTGGACGCTGGAGGAATAGCTGTATGCCTTTCTCTCCTGCTTCCTTTCTTTTTTTAAAATTGTTTTTGAACTTTTCATAAAATATGGCCAAAATTCAGTATTTTTAGGGTGGGATTCTTTTCCATCTCACAAGAATCATTATCTTTTATTACTGTAGGTTCTAGTTTTCATACACAGAGTCCTCTTTCCGGTGAATAATACGTTATTTTGAATTATATTGTGTTAATCTTTTTCAAAGTCGTAATAAAATGGTGCATACTGTAGAAGTACACTGGTTTTTGAACAGATCTGAAAGTTTTATTTTGTAAAAATGAGTGAAAAATCATCAGAAGCCTCAAGCTCAAAAATACTCCTACTTTTTAATCCAGTAATTTTACTTAAGGATATTTGGATTATGGAAGAAATTTGAGATACTAAGAAATTTGTGTTCAGAGATATTCACCACAAAGTACTTATATTTACGTATATTCTAAATCTTTTACATAAACTGATGTTGAAGTAAATTTTGTTATTAGGCCCAGCCAATCTTAGCAACCATCAAAAATGATATTCAGAAGAAAATAAACCAAGTTTCCAAATTGCCTGTGGGTATAGGTGTGGTTTCTTTTCTTTCTTTCTTTTAACTTTTTTTTTCCTTTTCTGAAGTTTCTGTCATGAATAGCTATCATTTATGAAGTCCTAAAAATAAATGTTATTCAAACAGAAAGTGATTTCTGCCTTCCGACAGCCCTTTTCTGGTGTGATTCTTAGGTCAGTACTGCTAAAAGTCAGAGGTTATAAAGAAATTATTTTATGCATCAGAAAATCCATTGAAATGAATTATTGATTGTTCAGGAGACATATCATTAGAGTCACCATTTTAGCTGCGATGGGACGATTTGTCTTGGCTTCTGTGTTGTGGCTGAGTCACCACCATGCACTGGGTGGTGAGAGGGTAACCGAGGCCATGTGGGGAAGACTAGGGAAGGAAGAAAGGGCTGGCTGGAGAAGCGGAGGTCGCGGTGCTAGTGCAGAGAGTGAACTGCCCTGTAAGCTCCCTGGACTGTGGAGCAGGACACCTCTGCGTCTCCCTCTCTCCCCTATACCTCCCTCCCCTCTCTCCCTCCTCTTCTTCCTCCCTCTCTCCCTTCCTCCCTCTCCTCCTTCCCTCTCCCTCTTTCCCTCTCCCTGTCTCACTCTCTCCCCTCCTTCCCCTTTCTGCCCCTCTCCCCATCTCTCTCCTCCCTGCCCCGCTCCCCCGCCCGTTCTTTCGGCCCCGCGCGGTCGGTCGCGGGCTCCCTCGCCCGGTCGGCGTGCCTCGGTGCCGCCCCTGCCCCCCCCGCGGGCCGGCGCTGCGGGCGCCGGGGTGCTGCGGGCAGCGAGACAGTTCTTGCAGGACCCTGGGTGCGGGTGAGTGAGACGGACTGCGCGGGGGAGAGAGACCGGGAGGGGAGAGGGGCAGAGAGGAGAGAGATGGGGAAGGG
>CAUYQV010167198.1:0-37450 GCA_963574575.1 Galagoides demidoff
ACCCTAACTCCCCGGCTGTCCTTGGGTGATGAACAGCAAAGAAGGAGATGTACGCTTAGCCAGGGTTATCTACGAGCTAAGACTGGGGCTGGATGTGCTACGGACATTTCTTTTTCAGGAGTCAATTAAAATTTACAAACCCTTTTTTATTAAAGCTTCTGAGGCATGGATTTGTCCCCAACTTTATATCTCCAGTGATTAACCCAGTGTGTGACCACTGTAGGTGCTTTGCAAAGCTTTCCATTCATCTGCCATGGTGGGTCCCCCTTAGGCCTTACAGATAATTAACTGCATATTGGAATGTAATTGTGGATCTGCGATGCCAAGTCACCATGATACAACTAGTGGACAAGATAGCACCATAACACTTAGATGCATCCCAAGAAATTGGCCCTTCCACCCAGATGTCTATCATCTGGGAATGAGGCTTAAAACGACAATTTTTGTAACCACTAAGGTAACCATGTCAAACTCTCAGGATCCGCAGAGGGGGTTTAAGAGGTTTGGCAAGTCTTCCTTGGGTTTTCAAGAGCTGGCAGGAGCTTGTGTTGGGCAGGCAAAATCCCATGGCCACTGATCCAAGTGCATTCTTCCTAAGGAAGAGGGGCTGTTTAAAGCCGCAGGTAATGAATTCCTCCCAGCCCAGAGTCTCCCAATATTATTCCCAGAGAAAATATCCTTTTGGTTAATTTTAGTTAATTACTGCTTCTGTAAGATGTATGAGTATACATCAGGTTGCTCATTTTCATCAAGCTATTAACCCGGTACCCCGCTGAACAACATCTGATGCCCCATACATTTCTGTGGAATAAGTAAAAGCATACTTGAAAGGGTGTTTTCATCCCTGTGATGAAATAGGGGTCATGTTCTTTCTGTCTCTCCAAGAAAGAGAATGCTCAAACTAAACCAGAGGCCACTTGCTGATAGGTTTTGGGCAGGCGGGGCCCCTGCCTCTCCTATTTCAGGGATGCCAAGTGGCGCCTCCGGTTTCATCAGGATGTCACGTTCTTGGTCACAGCGTCTGCTGTGCTTCTAACCAGCACCCAGTGACAAACACGGAGCCTTGGCTCTCCCCAGGACCTGCAGAGGACAGAGGGGCCGCAGCTGGGAGAGACAGAACAAACCCATATTTCACCACAATTACTCTGGATTATCAGGAAAGGTGGCGAGAAAACTATTAGCGAGTTGGAGGAAAGAAGATTTATGGCTTGGCAGCTCCAAGATGTGACGGATTTATCCTCTGATGAAAAATCACTTCTCTGGAGGTGAGAAAAGGGCAGGCGCCCTGGTCAGCAGATGGGAATCCATCAAGGTAGCTTCAGGTTTTGAATAACTTTGTCTCTATCCAAAAATATCCCTTCCGCTACCTGAGAGAAATAATTTCTTACTTCTCCCAGGGAATATTGCAGAATACACAAAGTTTAACACACCCTCCTCTCCACCAAAATACTGCCTTATCAATTCCCTATGTGGTCATCACAGGATTTTAAATCAGTGGACAGTACACTTCAGGAGAAGTAAGAAATGCACCAATCTTAACATGCTCTCTCCTAGCCAACGTTGGGGGCTTTTCTTTGGACAAACTCCATCTTCCTACAGGGAGCAAACAGGTGGCTGCAGTGGGCTAAAGGTCACACGAGTGACAATTTTCAAGAATCCTTATGCCAGGGTATCTTGCTGGAGTTTGAAGCTGAGAACTACAGCTAAGTGGCACATACTGGCAACCTCCAGCTCCTCCTGCCTTGCCCACTAGCCCTCTACAGGATAGATGCCATTATTTTTAGTTATATCCTTTTACTTGATTCTCATAGCAATCCTAAAAGTGGGCAGCAGCCCTCGGTCTGCATGTAGATTTAGGGAATGGCGACTCAGTTTCCCTCCAGACAAGGACTAGTCTCAAGCTTCTGGACTCCATAGCTGGGGCCTTTCCCACGCCACCTCCCTTTGGCATCATGCAGGCTGAAGAGGGCTGTACCTCCCATCTCCCACACACACACTACTTGTAATTTACTATTTGGGACAGACTTCCTCATAGAGACGCCCCATGCATTCAGTTAGCAACAGACCAAGCAAAAGAAGCCAACAAGTTAAGGAGCAAAGTCAGCCTCGCATGGTTCAGCTTCCGATCAGATTCCATGAGCAGCTGTGATATGACAATAATAGCAAAGTTAACACTCCATGTGTACCTCCCAACAGTTCACCAAAGGGGTTTTCCCACCCTAGATTTACCTATGGCTGAGGCTAACACAATTTACGACTGAGACTCTCAGTTGGCAAGAAGTTATCTATTTCTAAACAAACGCAGAGCTTCTTGCCCCCAAGTCCATTGCTTTTTCAGTTGGATCTTGAAATTTACATGAACAAAACGCAAGTTCATTAGACAGCCCAATATGAAAGGTTATATGACTGTTCCAGATCGTGGATGGAATTAAATAATATGATTAATATGAAGAACAAAAAGGACTGCATTTGGAATGACACACTTAATGATAAAAGTGTCTATGCCTGGTACCTAGGAGGTAGTCAAGAAATGGTTGTTAAGGGAAAGAATTCACATATGAATGAATGAATTGAACTATAGCAGCACATTCTTGAAAGGCTGGATAATTCAATGACAAGACTCACTGGAGAACAACTGACTAAGCACTCTGAACATTGGAGCATCAACTATCAAGTCACCTGCAGTCACTTAGGAAGCATCTCCTTACCAGTAGGGAGATCAGACAACCTCCCCAAATTAAACAGGGGTGGCATGCTCTCAGGAACATGTAGAAGGACGGAGGCCAGGAGACAAGGGGTCTAAGCACCCATCAAGACCCTCCCTGTCCGGCCTTCACTGAGAGCAAGAGGTTTCCCAGGCTGCTGCTTTGCTCCTACAGCTTTTCAAATCCTCCAGCTGAAGTCACTGGACTTTGACAGCAGACTCAGCCCCGTCCCATCCTCCTGGGTCAAACTACCCTGCTGAAGATGTGTGACACAGGACATGCTTTCTAAGGGACTGTCAGGTCTCTCATGGCCAGTTCTATACTTGTGCTTTTATTGAGGATTTATCTCATTCCTAGGTTTGGTCTTTCTCCACCTTTCATTTTGTTCCTGAGTCCTTGCCTTGAGTATCCCATGTCCTTCAAGCCAAGCCCTACCTTCTGCTTATCCACAGTATAAAAGGGACAGCAGATATGCTTTGGAGTACTGTTATTAACACTCCCCAATTCTGACCACCTGGGAGGCTTCTCATCACCAGCTCCCAGCCATACCTCCACCACTTCCTCTCCCACGGCCCTCCCTTCCCTACATCTTTCTAACCATGAACCTTGCTAAAAAAACTCTTCTATTGCATTCAGCTTCAGTACATTCATACAGATATCTTATATCTCATCTGGTTATCACAGTAGGCATCCGTATTCAGTCTCCCCCACACACACACCAGTGCCAGTGGAGTGATCTTCCTACAAGTAAGATCTGACCAAGGTCCTAAGCCCCTGTTAAAAAGCATGCCAGTGGTTCTCTACTGTGTATGTTGTGGTTAGCAGAATGACGGCTCCCTGAATATGTTTACATCATAAAGCCCAGAACCTAATACGTGAGGTTACATGTAAAACAGGCATTGGATTTACATATGGAATTCAGTTTGGGATTCAGCTAACTCTGAATTAGGTAGATTATCTGAGATTATCTAGGTGAACCCAATGTAATCACATGAGTGGAAGAGAGAACCAGATGACATGACAGACAGATGACTTAACAGCACTCAATCTGAGATTGCTGGCTCTGAAGACGGAGGAAGGGAGAGCCACGTGCCAAGGAATGTGGTGACCTCTAGAAGCAGAGAATGACCCTCCATTTATCACCATCAAGAAAATGGGGACCTTTTTCCTATAACTGCAAGGAATCACAGAAGCAAAATTGCCATGCAACTCAGCAATGATGGATAGGCAGTAGGCACATGCAGCTAATTATCTACTAGTCCTAAATGGGATCAGTTGTGGCAGATGACTGTAAAGCCTTGCAAAGCAACCTCCAATTCCCACACACTGTGCTAATCCCCAGCCATCTGGTGACCATAGTGATATGTAGCAATGAAGTATGCACCAGTTTTTCCAGGATGAGTTCATAAACTTAATTGTCAGGCCTCAAACGATGGCAGCTCTGATGGCCATTCCAGAAAAAGACTTCTAAAATTACTCGCAAGAGTAGACTAGGCACTGGCATCAATACACAGCTTCCCCAGGGAAGTAATTTGAGGTGACCATGGTGACATATGGCAATGAGGTATGCAGCACTTTTTTTAAGGATGAATTCATTAACCTGTGTGATCTTGTATACACACATATAATTGTATATAAGTCTTATTTTATAGCTTTAACTATGTAGTTACACACGCATGCTTGGAAAGAGGGGTGTCCTTGGGTCCCTAGGCACGGCACCATTTAACAGCATCCCAGTTTCAACCTCACCCCCATGCCCTATATATGGCACCTGCCTTTGCCTCGTGTTCATGGTTCCTTACCTTTTGTGAACTTGAGTTCTGATGCCCCCATAGGGGCACATGTGACATCTAAGTTTGGTTCTCTCCCTCTCTTTCTCTCTCTCACTGCTATCTAAGCAAAAAGTTCCCTTTCTGATGGAAAGAGTGGTTCTGAACACCCAGCTACAGCCTTTTTATAGAATCAAGAAAAAGCAAGAAATAAAGGTATTTTCTTCAATTTACATCTTGCCAAATGAGCAGTATATTTACATAGTTTCAATCCAAGAATTCCAGTGATAGTTTTTAAATGGCTTTTGCTGACTTCCTGGGCCTGTCCTTTTGGTGGTCCCGAGACCATCTGGAAGTGTCTTGGCATCTGGCCAAGAGGACTCTGGGACAGCCACTATGGGCCAGGCAGGGGCAGGACCAAACTGACCAATAGTAGAGAGACATCTGTGGGTACAGACCATGCATATTATTAAGGGGTCACTTGGAGGAATTATTTTGGGTTTCCTTGCATGGATCTACTTTGTTAGCTCTCAAAATATTCACTGGATGACACAAAAATGGGCATCTCTTGCACTCCTCCAGAAGGTTCCATGTGTGGATTTTCCTCTCTTCCCTTCGCTGTGCAGTAGAACCCACCATTCCCACCTCTCAAGGTCTTTGCTCCCCCCCCTCAATTTTTTCCCCATCTCCAGCATCTCAATTTTTCCTCCCCTCCAGGTCATTTTCATCAACATATATTAACACTTTCCCACAGAAAACCTTTTTTGATCCCATGTTTCCCCACTGAAACGGTCCCCTTTTTTTGTTTGTTTCCTGGTATAGCAAAACTTGTCTCGAGTTGTCTGAACCCCCTGCTTCCAAATGCTCTGCTCTCTTCCTCTCTAGAACACTTTCCAATCTGCTTTGGTTTCCATACCTTTTCTGCAACAATTATTGTCAAGGTCAAACATGACATCCCATGGTCATTTCTCAGCCCTCATTGTTGAGTTATTTTCCTTGAACTGTTTTCTTCACTTGCAGGACTTCATTGTTCTGATTTTCCTCTTACCTCACAAGCTGCTCCTTGCAAGTTTTGCTTGTTAATTTCTTGTTTTCTACCCAACCTCCCGCAGTGGAGCTCTGCATTCTCTCTTCTCTATCATTTCAACTCCCCAAGCACATTCATCCAACCACAGGCTGATCTCAATAGTGTGCAATATACTCTTGACCTTAGTGTGCCTCCCGACACTCTGAAATCCAGACTGATTTGCTGAATTACCAGTTCACCATCTCCATGTGGCTGTCTAGCACCAGACGCACTGACCCCTGAGCCTACTCCCTCCCCAGATGTCGCCATCTTAGCATCGTCAGACTCTGGATCTTGCATGCATTCTGGTCTTTTCTCTTTCTTTCATATCGCACATTCTAACCCATCATTCCAAAAGCTCTACCTTCGAAATATATCCCTCCATTCTCACCTCCTACTCTGCTGTCCCCACCCAAGCAAGTGTCTCTCACTTGGGCTGTGAACAAGCCTCCTAATGGGGCTGTCTGCTTCTGCCTGTGCCTCTACACAGCAAGAGGGAGACTTTTTTTTTTAATTGTTGGGTATTCGTTGAGGGTACAAGAAACCAGGTTACACTGATTGCACTTGTTAGGTAAAGACCCACTTACAATCATGTCTTACCCCCCAAAGTGTGGCACACACCAAGATCCCACCCCCAGAGGGACACTTTTAAACAGATGATTCTGATTCTTAACAGAAACCCAGAGGATCCTTTTATGATGTAAGCTCCAGTTTTCGAATCACTGAGAATAAAAGTCAAAGTCCTGAGTGTGGCCTTAAGGGCTGGTGGGATTTGGACTCGGACCCCACTGTCCACCAGTCCTCGCCTTCCTCACCATCTCACCCATACTGACCTCCTTTCTCATCCTTAAAAATGCAAAGCAGGCTCCCATCTCAGGGTATGGGCACCTGTTTGTTTCTTGGTTTTGAGCACTCTGCTTTGCTCTGCTCTGCTCAGACTCAGATCATGCCTGTGCTCTTTTTGGAGTTATCCTCCAGTGCCTACTACGAAGAGAGCAACCTTCCTCAGCCGTTCTATATAAATAATGTTCCCTCTTCCACAGCAAAATATCCCAACTTCTGCTTTTTTTCCTGTAGCAAGGATCAAGTATGAGTGGGGGGAGAGGGAGGGAAGGAAGGAGAAAGAAAAAGAGGGAAAGACAGAGAAGAGAAGGGATATACATCAATATCACAAGGTATTATTTAATCACAGCAGAAATCAGGAAACGAGGAGGAAGGAGAATCAGCTTCACGATGACTTTGGGGCTCATTGAGTATGAGGGGTGCAGGCAAGGCTCCAAAGTGGGAATGTGCAGGGCTCAGCTATTTCACAAGGTGTCTCCTGTAGAGGAAATCCTTTGCATCACTGTGTATGAAAGAAAACTGAACAGGTAGCCTGTCTGGTCAAGATTGGGCATAAGAGGCATGGGAAAGGGTAATTATTATCATAGGCCTGAGGGTGATGTGAATCTGAAAGTAGCTCCTAATGACTCTGACACAGCACCATCACAATCCTTAAGTGTGCACTGCACTTTAGAGTTTACGATTTATTTTCATACATATGGCCTTCCGTGACCCTCATCACCCTGTCAGTTCATCAAGGCAAGCATCACACATCCGTGTCACAGAGGAAAAGCTACTCTTCCTGCAAGCTCACCAGAGGGGAAAGGGGTGGCTGACAATAGTCAGGGACACCATCTTCAGCAAACAACAGCAGCAACAAAACTAGTAAAAAGTGACTGGAAAAATCATACAAAGAAACATAAAAGCCAGTAAGACAGAGTTTCCTGGACCTTACCCCAAGTTATTTAACGGAGACTCTCTGGGTACAAACCAGAAATCTGCATATGAGCAGGTTCCCTAGGGAATTCTAAGGCACACTGATAATTGTCAACCAACCTCCATCTTTGTTGACTACAGTTGGCATAAAGGGAATCTCCAAATAGATTTTGAATCTCAGGCCCCAGAGGCTGAGAGTTATGAAATTTAGCTCATGGTCAACACACAGAGATTTTTTTCCCCACCACAAGGACCAGATTGGGTCTGAGGCAACTTCCAGACCATGTCTTGTGGGTCTTCTCTGGTCTCCTGTTTCTTGGAAGCAATGAGCACAGGATGCAGGAAGACCCCATGGAGCACCAATGTCTCAGTTGTCACCTTCATCTGCCAAGTCATTCTTCGAGCCAAGCATCCATTCCTGTGGGGCAGTGGCTACCTGCTGTTCTTAGGAGCAGGGGACGGCTGTCAGTGTTGGGTGGGAAGAGGGTTCCCCTTGGGCTGTTTGGGAGGCTGCCTCTCTACAGATACATTGCAAAGGGAGTCAGCAAACTTATTCTGTGAAGAGCCCAACAGTAAATATTTTCAGCTCTTTGGGGCAGCTGGTCTCTATCAACTTACTCAGCTCTGCCATTGTAGCTCAAAGGCAACCATAGACAGTATGTGAAGAAGTGGACCTGGGCGTATTTCAATCAAACTTGACTTACAAAAATAGGCAGTGGGCTAGACAGGCTCCCAGGCCTACATTGCCAGTCTCTGCGCTGGAATCAAGACAGATATCTAATCTTCTTGATTTTCTATACTGATAAAGGGAAACAGTGATGGGAATAATCCAAAGCAAGAGAAAAAAAAAAAGAAAAAAGAACCACATAAACCCTAACATTCCACACACTCAATATATGGCTTTGGAAAGCGTTCCACTATCTGTGGCTGCTGATTTAGTTTTCTAATTACGTTTTACTCGAGATGATATTAATATGGGCTTACATTCTCTGAACAGATCCCACCAGGGACCCAGAAGGAGGCCACCGGCGAGTGTAGAGAACAAAGTGAGAATAGCTGGCCTCTTGTTAAAATTAGCCACAGGTAACTGAGAAGAGACCGCCTATAACCTGCCAGGGGGAATGAGAGGTGCTCTTGTGAGTGGCTGTGTGTTTATTAAATTTGAAAATAGCTTCTCTTGCTTTCATTTACCTGCTTCCCAAAGGGCTGTGAACTACCTGTCCACTGAGCTTGGGGGGACATGTTCACTCCAGACCTGCATGCTCCAGGACTGGGGAATAGGCAGGGGTGCGGAGGGTCAGTGTTCACTGACTGCCCATTCCATATTATGTATGCAGTGAGATGTTTACAAATAGGAATGGTAATAGCTAATGCGGACTGAGTACTCCCTCTTTTCTGTTTTACATAAGTTATTTTTTTAAACCTCCTAAGGACCCCACGGATTAAGTACTATTATTATATCCTTTATACAGAGATTTAGATTAAATTCTTTTCTCAAAGCCACAGAACCATTTAAATAGGCAGTCTCACTCAGTGGATCTTATTATGTAGAATTGCTTCCAAATTGTCTATGTCATTGAAAAACTTCTGTGGCTTGGTGCAATTGCTCATGCCTGCCTACAATCCCAGTACTCCGGGAGGTCAAAAAAGAAGGAATGCTTCAGTTCAGGAGTTAGAGACCAGCCTGGGCAAGAGAGAGACACTGTCTCTACTAAAAATAGAAAAATTAGCCAGGCATTGTAGCAGGTGCCAGTAGTCTCAGCTACTTGGGAGGCTGAGGCAGGAGGATTGCTTGAGCCCAGGAGTTAGAGTTTGCACTCTAGGCTGGGCAACAGGGTGAGACGCTGTTTCAAAAAATAAAACAAAACAAACAAAATCCTATTAAAGAGGTATTATGTGTTTTAGCCCCCACTTTATAGATGAGAACATGGAGGATATGGGTGACTTCCCCATAGTATGAACATCAGAGGTAGCCCCAGATCCAGGTCTGTCTGACTCCAAAGTCCATATTCCATTCACTGCTAACTGCCACCTGGCGACCAACACCAAGTTGTTCAGCCCGCCAAAACTCCTTGTCCTCTGCTGCCAAGTTCGGATAACTGTCCCTGTCCTGCCTACTTCCCAGCACTGGTTGGGAGCTCAGATAATAATCAGAATAATGTCCTTTAACAATGAGAAAATACTGAGCAATTGTAGTTATTGGCAAAGCTTTAGAGTCTGATAACGCCAAATTCAGGTTCAGAGCCTGCCCCTTGCCAGCTGAATAGCCTTGGGCAAATTCCCAATTCTCTCTAGACTTAAATGCTTTTATCTGTAGGTTGGGTATTACAATAATACCTATTCCACAAGGTTGATGTCAGTATAAAACAAAGTACTGTGTAAGCTTTCCACTTAGATACCAAAACAGCATCACTCCTTACTAATTTTACATTGGTTACACAAAATGAAGAATCTGGAGGCATTACAACACAGGATTAAGAATTCTGAGAACATAACTGCAAGAAGAATCAATAGCTCAGAGAGGGAGGTTTTTGACATAGGTCATGCCATAACCTCACCTCCTTCTTCCTTCTTATGCACATGCATCCATAGCTGTGATCATGTCAATACTTTGCAGACTCTGTAACTTTCCTAGATCCTACTGAATGATCTACTTTCATTGATTTAGAAACATACACAGTCAAAGAGACTAGGTAGGCAGCATTTGTAGCAAGGTGCAGAGTGAGTGAAAAAGCCTCAACTTGGTTTTCCAGTGATGGAACTGAGGAAGAGGTGGTAGACCCAAGGCAGCCAGCCAGACATGAGAGGACGTACTGGGGACTTGTGCAGCCTTTCTTAGAGATGAAGTAATTGGCCCCATTGGCCCCATTGACCCTAACCTGCAGGGAGTGTTCCAAAGTCCTCTTGCAAGGCCTCTCATTGGAATTTAGACTGTACCCCACCCCCGTGCAAACAAGATGGTGACTGTCACAAGGCTGGCTGTCACGAAGCCTAGATTGCACTGAGAAAAGGTGGTCCCAGAGTAGTAAACTCACCATGAAGACTTATGGTAGATGTTCAGCTTTTGTTTGCCTCGGGAAATACATTTCATATCACATAGCAAGACAGAGACATGAAAGCCCAGGCAAGAGTCAAACCACCAACTGCAGCAGTATCAGCCACTCAGTCCTATGCTCTGGAGAGGCAGGAAAATGACAGAGTCAGGGAGCCTGAGATAATTTTTTTACAAAACACTAAATAGATGAGAGGCACGTTTGTTATTGCTGTTGTTATTATGATGGTGGAGATTGTTGGTGATAAAGAATGTGAAAGCAAGTTTTCTCCACAAAAACTCCACAAACAGGCTTGTTTGCTGCCCCTGTACATTTGTGTGTGTGTGTGACAGAGTCCCCCTCTGTCACCTGGGTATAGTGGCATTGCATCATAGTTCAGAGCAACCTCAAATTCTTGGGCTCAAGTGATCCTCTTGCCTGAGCCTCCTAAGTAGCTGGGACTATAAGGAACCTGCCACAATGCCTGGCTTATTTTTCTATTTTTAGTAGAGACAGGGTCTTGGTCTTGCTCAGGCTGATCTTGAACTCTTGAGCTCAAGCAATCCATCTGCTTCAGTCTCCCAGAGTGCTAGAATTACAGGTGTGAGCCACCTTGCCTGGCCTCACTCCATACATTTTGAGAGAAGGAGAGAGGAACATTAACATGGAGTATCATTCTCCCTTTGAGGACTTTGGAAGATTCTCTCTATATAAACCCTTTATTGCACTGCTGTAGGGAGACAGCTGTTTTCTTAAAAATTAACTACAATGACAGTAGCCACTTTTGTTGTGTACTGACTGTGTATGTTTTGAGTACTTAATACAATTCTAAAAGGGTAAATATTAACCACTCTCAAGGCCACAGAACTAGTAAGTGATTGAGTTGGTATTAGAGTCCAGGTCCTGTTGACTCCCACACTAGCCTTTTTCTACCACATTATAACTCCTCTGTTTCCTTATCTTTTCTCCATTAGACTTTCCTCCTTTATGGGTCAGTTGGAAAAAGCCATGTTCCCTGTGCTGAACTCGGGTTCCCTGAGCCCGCTGAGTTGTGTTGAAACATGGTTCTGTCTCTTTGACTAATGACCAAGTGTCATCATATGGCCCCCCACAAACTCTGTTCTGTCAAAGAGCTTGTGGAAAGGACTGCAACATGAGTGTGTTTTATGATAGTCCCTGGCGAAATTAGTGACCTTGGATAAGGTTTCAGGATAATACTTGAGGCCATTGTTCTATACCCACTTCCTTTACCAGCTGTCAAGGTAGTTCATATCATATTCTTCTTAATGGAAGGATCCATTTCCACCTCCACCTAGCCCGCACCAACACACAAACACACACACACACTTTCACGCTGCTTTCAAATGATGCCTTATCAACTAGCTCTTATAGTTCCCCTTACAAAGGAGGAGAAAGAGATCCACACATAGAAAGTGAAAGGGATATAGTTTATAATGCAAGAGCTATTGTAAATTGAGCTGCAATAAACAGACTAGTGCATACAAGCAATCAATGTATCCTGATTCTTTGTACCCTCAATGAATTTCCAACTATATATATATATATATATATATTTTAATTCAGGAAATACCTTGAGGGATAAACCACTAAGTACTGAGCTTATTGTATGTGGTTTCCTTCTCTCAGGGATTTTCTCAACTTAATTCCTATCTGTGTTGTCATCTGTTTAACGCCTTCAACATCTGCTTATTTCACATTGTATTTGGGTTTTAAAATTTTTCTTGGCAAAATGTTGCTCTACTTCAAGCTATTCTGTTATGTTAAGACACAATTATCACCTCCAATTTTTGTTTTAGGAGGGACACAGTCACACATAACAACAACAGCAGCAGCTCTAGAATTTGGAAGATTTGTGACCAAGTATTGGTTCTATCATTTACTAATTTTGAGAGCTTTAACTTGTTTATTTTACCTCTTAATCACCAAATGCACAAAATTGTATGATTATTGGAACCGAGATTTTAGTGGAGAAAAGATGTCATAATTAATAAATGAACCCTAAAATACGATTATTGCAATTACAATGATGCATCATTGATATATAGATGTTATTTAATTATATGGGAATAGATAGAATCTTTTATGGAAATAAAATAAAGATGAAAAGAGATCCATATAAGAAGTTGGTTAAATAAAACTGTAAGTATGACATCATGAAAGCTGGGGAAGGAGAATATTGCTAGAACACAGAGGGATCCAGCTCCGCCAAATTCTGCCATGACACAAAAGATGATGGCAGATGGACCTTTGAACTTGATCTTTTAAGAATTGTTAGAAACTTTGACAAGAGCAATTTCAGTAGATTTTAGTGGACAAAACCAGATAGGAGTGAATTGAAGAATGAATTAGAGATCAAGAAAGGGAGATAGTATATTATATCAAACTTTTATGACGTTTACCCTTGAGGAGAGAGAAGGAGGTGAGTCCATGCTTATAAAATTTCCATAGCGAGCGCTTTGGGGACCAGCTCCTTTCTGTCTCATGCTCTGTACAGCCCCCCCAGTCTCAATCATCCTGTTCTTTTTCTCTCATCTTTTCCAGTAAGCCCTTTCTTTTGTGAACCATTCATATATTTTTTTTTAAAAAAAATGTCTTTTCTTTGTTCCTGGTGGTTTGTACAACTCATAGACACATGTCTTGGTTCAGACATTTCAGTTTTTTCTTAATGCTGAGACCTATTTCATTTTTTAAAATAATATTTTGGATTGTGCTTACCTGAGATAAAGTAATATTTTAAATCTTCTGTTTAAAATCTTCAAAATACATCCTAAAACAGTGTAATCAGTCTAAAAAATTGCAGAGTTCCTATGGCAGATTCAAAGGAGATAGACCCCTTGAGGCAACAGGGTAAACAAAGTAAAATCCACAAGGTTCTGTGAAGGAGTTCCACTCCAGGAGTGAGGACACTGGCACAGATCCAGTGGGTAGAGGACTGTGGAGCTCTGCTGGAGTCCTGTGCACACATAATCTGTGTCAGGTTCTTCACACCTAGTGCCCAACTCCTTAATCTGGTGACCCCAATGTGATCAGAACAGACATCAGGCCAACCTGACCAGGCCACGGCACAGGAACAGCGATTTAGGGGAAAATCCTGACGTCCTTCAGCCAAGGTAAGAAGCCCAGAGATGCCCTCAGGAGGGGGAGTCTCCCTTTCCCTGTCAACAATAGGGGGCCTTCACACCTTGGGCAAGAACTTCCTAAGGAGCAACATTTATACATTGCCACTCTCCAGCGTCCCTTAAAAGCTGCTGATTGCTCCCAGGTGAAAAGGCTTTTGTTTAGCTTTTACTGACAGGACAGCAACATTGTCCTTAGTTCCTGGGCAAAGGAACCTCAGGCTTAGCTCTGTGGGCACAGGTGGGTTGTATACTTAACCTACAGGCCACCAAGAGTCAGAGAATTTCCATTTCTACTGCCATTATGAATCTCCAACACAAAAGGAGATGCCTCTGGAGTAGAAAATAGCATGCAGGAAATGTTAAGAGCCCCTCACCTCAGCAAGCTGAGGCCACACCTACCCGGACCGCAGCCTCAGGCAGAGCGGGAACCAGTTCCTCCAAGTCAAGCAGACCATAAATCTCCACCTCTGCCCGCACCTGAGGAACTGACTCCCCCAGTGGCTTCAGCCCCCAATGGGAGCCTTGTTGTAGAGATTACAAATCATCCTTCCAGGAGTGCTTAAAAGAAGGACCTCATCGGAGCCGCTCAGTCTACTCCACATGGTCTGTGTGTGTCTCTTCATTCCTCACACCCAACTCCTTCAGTCCTGAGCCACAGAGTCCTGAGTTCACATCCCACCTCCACATGCCGTTTGGAGCAATGTGCTAGTCTTAATTTTATAGATTCAATGTCATTTTCTGTATAAAAATACTTATATAGAGATATAGATATATATGTATAGCGTGTATATAGATCATGTATTTACATATAACATATATAACTTTAAAGGCACTTTTTCCCCAGTGTCCCTGGGGGGGTTGATGGATTCCAGGACCTCCGACAGACACCCAACTCTGCAGACGCTCAGGTCCCTGATGTATAAGGGAGTAGCAGTATTTGCATATAACCTGTGCCACCCTCCCATATACTTTAAATCATCTCTAGATTACTTGTAATACCTGACACAGCATATGTTATGTAAATAGCTACTATGTTGTATTGTTTGAAGAATGATAACAAGAAAAGAAGTCTGTACGTGTTCAGGGCAGAGCAATTTTTTTCTTGAATATTTTGGATCTGCAATTAGTTAAATCCACAGATGTGGGACCCATAGATACAAAAGGCTAGCAGAATATCTTTCATCTATTGAATTTTGAATTACATGTTTATACATGTGTGTACACACTTGGGTATGTACACTTGTCTATACACACTTGTGTATATTTCTATATCTGTATCTGTATCTATATTTATATCCTTGAGATCTTTTAAGATGCCTTAGTAAATAAAATAAACATTCTAAGAGTGACCAGTTCCTTTTTTTCTTTTTTTTCCTTAGCTCTCTATCTCTCCAACTAATCAGCTGTATGCCTCTCAGTCTTTTCCAAGGTTCTCTTGTCAATGAAAGTATCTCTTGCTATTTATTAATAACTCATCTTCCCTACCTCCTAGGTATCACCCAGCCTGGTAAAATCAAATAAGAAATGTATTTTTTAACACCCTGGGTCACACATCAGGCTATCTTTGCAATTCCTCTGTCTCCTTTCATTTCATAGGCTGCTTGCTGATGCTGGAGTTCTAACAGCTCTTTCCTTCTTTCTCGCTACTGCTAAAATTATGTCCATCATATAGAGAACCAGCCCTCCCTTCTCACACCTGCCTAATTTTTACTTCTCTCCGCTAATTCCATCTGATCTTTCCCACCTCTCTGTGTTCTCACGTCATCTCCTGAGCTCCTGGCTGCTGGGTCTCCGTATTTCTAAATTGAAAATGCTGCACTCTCTCTCAAGTCCCATCTGCGGGGCAGACCACAGATTTTGTGGAGCCACGTGAAAATAGGCCCCTTGTTCAGAATGCAGGAAAAGAAATGCAGTTAAAAATAAAAAGCTATAAAGTTTACCCTTTAAAAACATTTTATTACTTGTAAAATGTAATGAGGAAATAGAGGTATTTTCTAATCACTACACACAGCAGAACATAAAAAGGCCAGGGAAGCCTCCCGGAGCTGCCTCCACGTGGAGCCCCTCCCCTCTCGGCGGTCCCAGGGGCTGCCACCAGTGCTGCTGTGTCCTGAGACCTGTGTGTACTGAGTGCTGTGTGAGTTGTGTGTGCTCTGTGTGCTGTGAGCTGTGTGTACTGTGTGCTATGTGCTATATGTGCTATGAGTTGTGTGCATGTGCTGTGTGTACTGTGTGCTGTGTGCTGTGTGTGCTATGAGCTGTGTGAGCTGTGTGAGCTGTATGCCGTGTTTTTTCTGTGTAGTGAATGACTTGTATGTTGTAGCTCTGTGCTCTGTGTGTGTTATCCCCTCTGACTGCTGTGGACACCCAGCCAGTCTCCTCTCTCTGCTCAAGCATGAGGTTAGTGACCCACTGGACTTCACTTACAAATCACAAATCTGAAGATAAAATTATTAGGGATTTCAAGTTGGTCACAGTGGAGCATTCTGAGAAGTGACCCCATGCGGCTGTCCTGGCTGTCTCTGAAGCCAACCTTCTACCTGTCTGCCCTCCTCACTGCTGCAGTCTCCCGGGAGCACTGGGAGAATACAGCCATCTCATGTCCAGTGTGGGCGAACCCCAGGCTAACATACCTTTCTTTCTTCCTGACTTTCAAATTACAGAGCAGTTTGGGACTCGTGCTTTCAAAGTGTAAATAGCAGCATAGACTCTTTCAGTAATGTGACCTTGCGTTTGTATCATAACATTCGCTTCCCGTACCTCAGCTTCCTTTTATGCAAAATAAATGTTTCATAATTCGTTAAAAAGGTGTCAGGTTAAAAAAGATGAAGGAGATGCCGTGTTTGTGGATATAAAATGGGAGACTTCAGAGAGAAAACCATTTTTGATTTGAATCCAGATGGATGGAGACCAGTTTGCCAAGTGCACAAGGAGGAGAAAGAACATTTTCAGGCAACCTGTGTATAAGCACAGAGACAAAAATTTGAGAAATCCTGCAGGAACAGACCTAGTGAGGAAATCTGAAGCAGGTGGCTGAGGGACAAGAACAGAGCAATTACAGATGCAGTGGCCAGGTGATAAGGCCTTGTGACTTCACGAAGAATTTCAGACCAGATGGAGGCAGGTCTCAGAAAGGTTTCCACGCAGGGGAATGACAGGTGCACTTGGTCTTGTTAAAAGACCACATAAGAGAGGGTGCAAAAGCTAGAAATGGGGAGATTGAGATCGCAGGGGACATGCATGTTTGGGGGTGGCGATGATTAATTTTGGGGGTCAACTTGATGGACTGAAGGATACCCAGATAGCTGGTAAAGTGTTATTTCTGGGTATGTCTGTGAGGAGGTTTCCAGAAGAGATTGGCATTTTATCGGTGGACTGAGGAAGTCCAGCCTCACCCACTATGTGGGCCCCACCCCATCAGTAAGCACCCATAGAATGAAAAGTCAGAGGAAAGGCACATTCTCTCTTTCTTTTCTAGAGCTAGGACATACCTCCTTCTCCTGGTTTTGGGCATCAGGGCTACTGGTTCTCTAGGCTTTGGACTCCAGGCCTTGCACCAGCCACTCCTCAGGTTATAAAGCCTCAAACTGAGTTATACCATTGGCTTCCCTCGCTCTGAAGTCTTTGCATTTGGACTGAACTCTGTTGTCTCTTTCCTCGCTCTCCAGATTGTAGACAATCTATTGTAGGACACGTCAGTGCCCACAACTGAGTGAGCTAACTCCATTAATAAATCCTCCCTCACCTATGTCTCTATCTCCCATTGGTTCTGTCTCTCTGGAGAACCTTAATACAGGGAAGAAAAGGAGGGTCCCAATTTAGACCTGCACCAGTAAGATATGAGAAGCAGTGGTCTTTGGAAATATGGATCAGGAGCTCAGAAGGACGATGAGGGCTGAGCATGTAGAATCAGGAGCCATTAGATATAGACATACTGGGTGGCCCAAAAGTTCGAGTGCAATTTAAATTAGTGTGCAATTTAAAATGTATGGATACCCTGTATGGACGTGCAGATTATGAGGGGACAGTATGGAAGGTGGAACCAAGAAGAAAAACAAGGGTGGGACATAGAGAAACTCCAATATTTAGGGATAGACAGGAGACGAGCGACCTGCAGAGGTCACTGATGAAGAGACAAGGAAAGTGGGAATGAGGAAAGGAAGATGAAAGAAATGAGGGAGGGGCCTCTGAAGTTATTTTCTATGCAAAAAGTGTAGGAAAAAATACCCGATGAAGAGCCCCATTCCTGCAGGATGTGGGGAGGCAGGGACTCTGGGAGGCAGGGAGGCTGCTGGGCAGGAACTCACCAAGTGCTGGTCCTGTGTCCAGCATGCCCCTACCTTGCTTGTGAGCACCCTACCACCATGGCCAGGCTTTCCAGGGTGGGTGTGGTCATGCCCAAGGCATGTGAAGAGACCACAACAGGGATATGTAGATGCTTATGTAAGTTCTGCTCTGGGGAGCAGCAGAGAGAGAATTCTAGCTACACACCTACATCAAGGGATGCAGCCCCCATTCCCCCCCTGCATGTGCCAACTGTGGCCAAGGGTCAGCCACTTTTGAGTCACTTTCCTGTTCCCTGTCTGCAGCTGATACTGACATGAAGAGCCTGGGGCTGGGGCAGAATTGAGAGGCCAAGGGTCCAGACCCTGGAGCCTGACTTCCAGGGTTCAAATCCCAGCCCCACCACTACCCACCCATCAAAGGGGCTAGGCTCCATTAAGTGGGGTGTCAGTTTATAATACACTCGCCACACAGGCATATGCATAATGTTAGTGTATTTATTTTTATATTCTATTCATATATATTTATATTTGTATTTAGATCAGCATATATAAATTTATTTAAACCTCACAATGCACATTTGATGAAAGAACAATTATCCTGAATTACAAGAGAAAACAGAAGTCTATGGAGGTTAAGGCACATGCTGAAGGTCAGGGGTTTCTCCCGTTGCCTTCCCAGCCTGACCTCTGCAGAGCTGGCCTGCCTCCCTCCTGTCCAGAAAGCAATGCTACTCTCCTGGCTGACTGGGGCTCAGAGGTTGCCAGTATCCCCCAGCAAGCTGAGTGGGGCCCTATGCACACAGACATCCCGCATCAAGCTCAGGGGCTGTAACCTCCACCCAGGGATCCTCTACACATATTTTATGAATAAACCAGTGAGCAAAAAATAATGTCAGCACTGCAACACAAACCAATTTTCTTCGTCCAGCCCCAGAGGAGAGTTTTTCTCCCCAGGAGGGCAACCCCAGGCTCAAGAGAGTTTCCCCAGCTGTGCCCGGGTTGCACGGTTTGTTTTTGTCCTTGAGGAATTACTGCCCTCTGACCCAGGCCTACATAGCCTGTGGGGCTTTGGGCAAAGGCCTGAAACCTCTCTGGATCTCAGCTTCAAACACTTGATGCGGCCTTCTCAACAGGGGCTGGACACATCACACGCTGAAGCTGTGGTAGGGCATGTTATTTTTTTAATTTCAGGGCACCATCTGCACACACACATTTTTTTTTTTCCAATAGCAGCATCAGATTCCTTCTGGCCCAGGGCACATTGTGTCCCCAAATGTTTCTCCTGTCACGTCTTGAAGGTCCTAACTAACACTTTAGGGACTGGGCTGAGGACCAGACGAGAGGCTTGTCAAATTTGCTGAGGTCTGTTGAGGAGTTATTCTGAAGCATTAGCCTCCGGCAATGCTGCCTATGAGGTTGGAGCTCTTTCTGACCCTTCATCCACCCGCTGCTCCACAGGGATCCCTCCCAGCAAACTAGCAGAGTCCCACAGGGATCTGTGTTTGGGCATGGGTGACCCTCCAGTGCCTCTGCACTTCCCTCCTGACCACATGCAAGTCCTCCCCACTGCAAGCAGTCAGCTGGGACACCTGCTCTGCTTGAGTGGCAGGCTCCCCGGGCTAACCTTCCAGTGCAGCGGTTTCTAGACTGCAGCAGAAACGGTCATTGTCTCTCACTCTGCCAGCTGGAACGCAGGAGAATTCACCCTGCAAGTATTTATTGAAGGGTGTGAAGACAGAACGGTGGACTCTGAGACCACACTAAATTAGGACCCACCTCTTACTAATTGTGGCTTTGAACAAAAGTTTACACTTCATTAAGCTATGGTTTTCTTCATTTGCAAGATGTAAATGATAATTTTTCCTTCTGGCATCATGTAAGGTAAGTGTAATGCATGTAGCAATTCCCAGGAGAGAGCTGGCATATGGATGAGAATGGATAAATGGCCATTGCTATTTTTCCTACAAATAATGAATTAATGTCCTGTCCAGATCAACAAGATGTTCAGGATCCCATTGTCTCGTTTCACTCTTTTTTTGTTATACAAGCACAGGGTTTTACAGTCCCTACACATTCTAATTACTAAAAACATTTTCTTCTGTTTTCTTCATATTATGAATCTTGAATTCCTTTTCTTCTTGTTTTCTTTTTTTTCCTAGACAGAGCCCCACCTTGGAGCCTAAGTCTGCTTGTTGCATACTGAGCTGGCCCGTGGATGATGCCTTGTATATTTCCATTTAAAGAGCTGGAACATATTCTTCTTAGTATCTCAAGAATGGAAGAAAAAGTATCCAGTGTACTCAGTACTATTATGAAACCATTATATAATCACCCACACTTTCGTATGAAAGATAAAACACTACTATAGCCCAGGATGAAGAAGGGAAGAGGAGTGGGGGGAAGGGGGAGATTGGGTGGAGGGAGGGTAATCGATGGCACCTCACCTATGGTGTATATTGCAAGGGTGGGTACATGTCAAATCTATTAAGAGTAGAGTCTAAATGTCTTAACATAATAATTAAGTGAGGTGAAGGCTATGTTAACCAGTTTGGTGTAAGCATTCTGAATTGTATACAAAATCAGCACATTGTCCTCCATAAATGCATTAATGTACACAGTAATGATTTAATTAAAAAATAAAGTGGAAAAAATTTTTAAAAATCAAGCACACAGAGAGGGAAATGTGACAACCTAGAGCAAGGACAATGGTCTACGTAGTACAACAGGGAGAGGTGACCTTGAGTGCTGTGTGGTGGGTGCTCTCTAGACTGGCATGAACTGTGTGAACTATTCCGTTCTAGCAAGAGAGGGATTCAGATAAGGACAAGGAGAAAAACTCACTAACAACCATGTGAGGGTTGGAGGTTCAGAGAAAGCCTTCCTTGGGGTCCACATAGCGGCATTGCATGAGCAGTGGTCAGAAGTGCTTTTGCCAAATGGGATGCTTGTTGAGCATGTCGGAGTGTCAGAGGAATGTGGGAAACTTGGCACTAGGACACAGAGAAGATGACTCACCACCCACTGGCCTCCAGCTGTTTACAACTCTGTAAATTATGAAAAACTGACAATAATGTTAACTGATTCTTGCCTATAAAAATGCACATTAATTGTGTTCAGTCAGTGAAATGCAACTTACTGTTGCCCTGCAGATGCACCCCTTTGGCATCTAAGTTAATTTCAACATCTTTTCTCTGCCTATTCATGGGGGAGACATTGATTCCTTCAAACCAGTGCAAAGACACATTTTACTCATCATTAATAAGTAAAATATGATGGCTAGCGAGTGTTCCTTTTGTTTCTCTGTAACAGATATGGTCATATCATATAAAAATAATCTTTTAATAGTTTGAGAAGTCATCACTTAAGATGCTCAATGGATTCACCTGACAGGCAGGTAAAAATGTGTGGCCAGAGACGTAGGCATACCTCGTGGGTGGCTGCAGCCCCTGCATCTCCGTTCTTTGCTCACAAACATGAATCTCAAATGGAAACAGAACTGTAATTTTGCTCAATATCTATTAGTTCTTTCCACATTTTTACTAATTTGGCGTCTTCCATTTTGCTGTTTGTGGCCATGGTTCATTTACTACAGATAAGTTATTCCACACTGGTGGCTACTATGAGTGGGCACTTTGCCTGACCATATTGGCAATCTCTCTAAAATGAATTATAGAAACAGAATCCATTTTGCATCTGTGTTATATATTCCCTGCATTGACAGATAGTCTGGCTTGTAAGTCATTTGACTGTGTACCATTATATCTCTTTCGAGTTCAAAACAACTAAGAAATGTATGGTAACCTGGCAGAAGTACAGCTAGCTGAGAGACAGTGGAAAGCAAGTGTATTTCCACCAAGCAAAATTAATTTTATGACTGGTTCAAAGATGGACAAGACCCAACTAGAACCTATAAGGAGCCATGAGGCTTTTGCAGGACAGTCTCAGGAGGGAGACATCACATTTTAGGCTAAAGCGTGCACCTAGGTAACCTCACTGGGAACTAGCTGAGAGGCACGTTCCCATCACAGCAAGCTGGAAAATGAAGGGCACAGAAGAATAGAGCCCAGAGACTTAGGGAAACTGAGTCCTATTGGCATCATCTGAGCCTCTGCTTCAACCCAGCTGTCCGACTGTAGACCTCACTTCAGGCTTGTCATCCACATGTGTCAATATACCGTGTTTTCTGTGACTTCTATTAAATGATCTCTCACAATATCCAGGGTTCTCTGTCCCTGGCTCCTTCTTTGCTAGTGCAATGAGTGTATGCCTACTTTCCTGTGCCTCTGTTTTCCTTTCTGTAAAAGGAGATTAAAAAATGCCTAGGGTGGTACCTGTGGCTCAAAGGAGTAGGGCACTGGCCCCATATACCAGAGGTGGTGGGTTCAAACAAGCCCTGGCCAAAAACTGCAAAAAAAAAAAAAAAAAAGCCTACCACTTCAAAGATTTATGAGTGTTAAAAGATATAATTAATAAAAAGCATGAATTTGGCTTATTTTTTTGAGTACTTTTTTATTTTTTCAAATTAATATGAGGGTATGATTTTTAGGTTACATTTTCTCACTTCCAGGGTAAAGTTTCATTTTTAGAAGAGCCCCTCCCCCAGGGGGCGTGTTATACACCCTCACCATGTGCACATTAGGTGAGAGCCCCCTCCTGCCCTCCCTCCTTCTGTCAAACGTCCACCCCTCCTGCCCCCTCCCACTTCCCTATAACCCCTAGGAATTTGGTTTATAATGCTAAGGTGAGATAAATATCACATAACTTAATTTTTTGAAATTAAATTATATCTGGCCTCATTTACTGGGGTAGGAAGACTTGCCCAATATCAGTCACTTATGAAACAGGCTCTCATCAGACACTGAATCTGTGGATGATTTCATCTTGGACTTCAGAACTATGAGAAATACATTTCTGTTGTTTAGAAGCTACCCAGCTTCTGATATTTTGTCACTGCAGCCCAATTGGACCAAAACAGACACTGGTTGTGGAATGTCTAGGCAGGACACTGACACTATGGCCCAGACCTTCTCCCTCCTGTTTCAAAGTCCCTGAGCCAGTGCTGCCTTTGGACACCCCTCCTTCTCCAACCCAGCACCTTCTCAGTCCCTACCCTCTCAGCAACTCCAGGCTGATTTCCCTTCTCACGTGCGAGGCTGCCTCAGAACATGTAAATGTTACCTCTTGACTTCTGTTTGAGGCCATGAAACCTAGAAGCTATTAACAACTCCACATCCCAGACCGAAACCTTGGAACTTCCTGGACAAGAAGAGGGAAGACAGCAATGAGCATTTTGGTAAATGATCCTATCCCGGTTCTGAATCACCTAAGGCATGATGAGAGTGGAAATCCTTGCAGAGGGACAACATCACCTCTGTCCCTGTCCATGCACATGTCTACCACACCAGGCATAAATGATAATCAAGCCCTTTCTCAACTTTATTCTTCCCAGAAAGGATCTTACCCTGATTTTCAGGGGACAGGTGAGAAGGTGAGAAGGCAGCTACTCATGTCCCTGAAATGCCCTCTTGACCTCTCAGTGGATATCAAACCTGTCTTTATAATCCTAGGAAAATAAGAAACTTATTTCCACTATGACATCCAGGGATAGTGAAATTTCTTGATGAAAAGACTCCATTTTAGCCTAGTTTCTGCTGTAATAACAGAGTGCCACAGACCAGGTAATTTATAAGCAATAAAATTTTATGTGGCTCATGTCTCTGGAGGATGGGAAGTTCAAGAGCATGGTGTCAGCATCTGGTAAGGGTCACCCCATGGTGGAAGACAGGCACGCATGTGAGAGAGAGAAGATTGAGCCAAACTCTTCCTTTTTATCAGGACCCCACTCCTGAGTTAGCTAAACCACACCCACAATAACGGCATCAATTTTTTATGAAGGCAGAGCCTTCATAAACCTAAATCACCTCTTAAGGGTTGCACCTCTGAACACTGTTACAATGTGGGTAATATTTCCACCACATACACTTTGTGGGACAGAGCTACCTCCCCTACTGATGCTAGTGCAGTTCTCTGTATTAAAATCTGCCTTGGAGACCAGGTGCAGTGGCTCATGCCTATATTCCTAGCACTCCAGGAGCCTGAGGTGGGTAGATTGCCTGAGCTCAGGTGGAGTTTGAGACCAGCCTGAGCAAGAGCAAGACCCCATCTCTAAAACTAGCTGGGCACTGTGGCAGGCACCTGTAGTCCCAGCTACTTGGGAGGTTGAGGAAATAGGATTGCTTAAGCCCAAGAGTTTGAGGTTGCTGTGAGCTATGACACCACAGCACTCTACCAAGGTGACAAAGTGAGACTTTGTTTCAAAAGGAAAAACAAAAAAATAAAATAAAATAAAACCTGCCTGGGGTGTTGCTCCTACAAAGAAGAGCCCATTACATGGAGCCTGGAGATAGAAGAAAATGTGTGATTCCAGCAGGCCCAGCACAAGTGCTGGCACATCCTTCCTTCAGGCTTCTCTGACACTGGATGTAGGCTGTGAGACCTGGTGTTGGGCATCATCTGAGGTCCCCTCCCTCGTGTTCAGCATCTGTAGCCGCCCATGAGCCCAGTTCTGCACAGGGAGAGTGAACACACGGTGAGCTGTGGCTGAGCACACAGGCCCGTGGACAGAGTTTAGTCAGATCATGTTCTCATTTCTCCCACCAAAATTCAGCTAATAAAATCCATGCTTTTATGGGTTCTACTGATTTTCCTCATAGGCAAGATGTAGGGAAAGACTGGGCAGAACCTGCTGGGAGCGGGGTAGGCATGGAGTGGGGACGGTCACTCCCGTACTCTCCACCTGTCTCCCATTATCCCCATATTCCTGTCTTAGGCTGTCATCACCTGGACACATGCCAGGTGGCATAAACAGCAGAAGTGTATTAGCAGTTCTGTCAGCTGAAAGTCCAAGGTTAAGGGTTAGTTTCCTCAGAGACCTCTCTCCGAGTGTAGATGGGCACTTTCTCCCAGTGTCTCCTCACATAGTCCCAACTCTGTGTGGGTCTCTGTGTCCGTATTGGATCAGGGACCTCATTTTCACTTGGTTACTACTGGGAGGGCTCTCTTAAAACAGGGTCATATTCTGAGGCACTGGCAGCTAGGGCTTAAATATATATATTTTAAGGTGACACAACTTGACCCTTCATTGGCCTCCTGCATATAAATCCTTTCTCATTTCCTCAGGCTCCAGGTCTCTGAAGAGAAGCAAAACCAGGCATTAGGAACAACTTTCTCTCTGACCCAAAACCAGCCACCCTACCCTTCACAGCCACCACTTTGCGGTGATGTGAAGTCATTGAAACTCAAACACAGGAAGATACCATGCGGGGGAGTCTCACCCCTGGAGGCTCCTCCCAGCTCTTTCATGTACTAATTAACAAGGAGCCTCAGAACTTCCATCTTGGAGAAGGAAATTTATGTTGCAGGTGGATCTGTCATAGAATTAGAGGATGAGACACAGAGGTCAACCTCCCCAGACTACATTAGCTGCCCCCACTTTGTTGCATGGCAGATGCTTTTCTAGACTCAGGAGCTGGCACAGGGCCACATGGCCCTGAATGTTCCCAGGTCATGGGCTGTGCATGGCAGCTCCACTCATGGGGATCCACATGCACATTCACCCCTTCCTTTGGTGGTTCCAACTCCTTATCATCTTCTCTGTGAGCAGCTGCCCAGCCAGGCCCTTCAGAGGAAGAGTGTGGAAGGCCATTGGATGCCCTTGACTGTGTCTAATTCAATAAGCTGAGTAAAATCCCCTTACCACTCAGAGGGAGGACTAGGACCCAACTGTGGTTCATTTGCCCCAGTGTCCCTGAAGAAGGTGTGTCACAGCTCCACCAAGTGTGTGAAGATCACCCAACCCTGATGGGCAAACTATGCCCAGGACATGATGTGGTATGTTAACATCAAGTGTAGCTGGAGGAAGGCACTGAAGTCACCTTCCCCAAATATGGCAGTGTCATTAACAACAACCTTCATGCTGTCCTTGTGCTCAAAGCTATGCTCCACATAGACCTAGTGAGGCATGAAGTGGGGCCTGGAGGAAGTGTGACAATGGGGCCACCCCATTTCTTCCTACCTGCTGTTACCTTGTTTCTTCTTTTCTGCCACTCCACTTTTCCTTTTCCTCATGCTCTGCCTCATTTTCCCTAGGTTCCATGTGGCTGCACCATGGACACCCCCTCACTGATAAGTGGGTGGTCCTTTACTTCTGCCATGAAGTAACCTAGCCAAATACCATGGACTGGTAACAGAAAATTCATGGTCAAGTGGTTCTCAGACAAATTAACACTCCAGACACAACAGATCCTCTTCCCAGGTCTTGCCTTGGCCCTCCACGGTCCCCCAGAATAATGGCCCCATCTGAAAACCCATCTCCTCACACATAAACACTCAGCCTGTGTCCTCCTGACATTACCTACACTTTCTAAGTACAAACGTTCCTGTCTCTGAGTTCATCTGGCCCTGGGCTGAGTTGTCATGTGGGAGGGTCAGGAGAGCAGACACAAGTCAGGAGGACATTTCCATATTCCTGGCTTGAATCCCATTCCCCTCCAGTGGCTGCAGGTGAGCCCTGTGCTACTACATGAAGAGACATAAGGATTCTAGCCCCAGACTGAGTATAGAAGATTCCCCTTCTGCATGGTCCACCTTCCTGTCTTCTCATCCTACCTTTGAGAGAAGCAAAGGATAGAAAGAAGACTGCTTTGCTTTCTTACCTCACCTAGGTCAAGAGAGCCCCATAGGTACTAGCCAAGGTCACCACTCACCTCTTCACACATTGTGTCATTCATTCACCAAAGACTGTTTGCACGCTCACTGGGGTGAAACTGAAGGGCAGGAAGGTCACTGAGGGACACTTTCATTGGGGAAGGAGTGAACAAGGCCCAGGAAAGGCCCCCTTAGAGTCCCCCTCCTGCACACCACAGAGCGGGGAGACCAAGGGCTGCCCTCTAGAACTTGCAGCAAGAGGCCAGGCCATTGTGGAACCTGTTCATTGTTATTAACAGCAAGTGCAGAGGCGGACAAGGAGCCCACGTCCCAAGCCTCCCACAATGACAGTACAGAGTCTTAGGGCCAGTGGCAGCCATACCCCACTGAGAAATCTAGGTCCAAACTGTTCCCTTACTCCTGAACTTGGGGCCTAACTGCCCAGAAACTACCAGAGTCCACATTTCGTGATATGGGAAGCCCCTGTCACTTGCATTGGGGAATTTTCAGCCCTGTTAGGCATATGTCACCCAAAGCTACCACCCCCACCAACACACATTCCCCCAGCTCTATAAGGTTTCAGACAGGGGAAGGAATGAGCCAGACCCTGGGATTAGGTGGTTGGTTCTCACTTTGACAAGATTCTGGGTGTTTTTATAGTAGCTTTCCTATCATTTTTTTCCCCAATAAAAGTTTTAGAAAGAACTTACATTATTTTAAAATAAGGCCAGCTGAATAAAAAGGAACCTCAGCCTGTGGTCGTCCCTTTAATCCCCCTCTGTGAACCCTGGCACACTTGAGAAGATTAATGGACTCACAGGGCAACCCAAGGTCATCAGTCCTTCTCAGAGGCAAAGCTCCTAGTTGGCCCTAAGCCTGGATCCCACCACAGTACAGACAGAGAGGATACTTCTCTCTTAGGTCTTACTAAAAGAAACAATAAGGCAAAGACTGCTATCCAAAGGCTATTCCAACCTGAAGACTCAAGGAGTTTCATAGACAGTATAGAAATTTTCCTTTGGGTGAAATTTCCCTCACAGGAGAGAAAGGAGGGAGACTTTCTGGTTAAGATGAGACACATCTCCACAAAGAGGGAGCCTGGGTCAGTGGTGTCACCCTGCCCACCCAATATCCCTGCTATATTCTGGAGGGCCCTGGAAGAGTCCAAGGCTCCCAGGGCAGGGGAGGAGGGATCCTTGGTTGCAAATTATTGGCTCTGGAGCCTCACAGTTTTCCTGGTGCATCTGCCTATTTCTCTTACCTACTTCTTCCTGCCTAGAAACTTCTGGCCTTGCAATCTACATGAAAGTGGCCTTTGCCTTTTGCTTTGCCTGGGGATAGATTGTCTACGTGACTTTTCCATCACATGATTGATATAGAAAGTTGGGAAGAAGACCTTGGGGACAGAGAAAGAGGAAGCTGTAGCCACCTTGTACCACATGGCTCCATGAGGCACAGTACCTCCTACAGGCTGATGGCTATAGTTCTTTGTCCTTCTTGCATTTGGGAAAAGAGTGCATTGAACCTGCACCATGGCAAAGACAATGGTGGTGAGGAGCTTGCATAGAAGATTGGTGTCCTACTGTGAAGGCTGGGAATGCCTAGGAGAGCTGGGCCCAATATTGGCCCCTCCTGAAGGCCCTTCCAGGCAATCTGTGTCTGCTCCTTTCCTGCGCCTGACCTTCCCCACTGCCAGCACCCAACATCCATCATCTCACACTTGACTTCTCATTGTCAAGGTTAATGTTCTTTGTTCTTTGCTTGTGTAGTTCTTTATTTGACATTTGTATCCAGCCATATTTGTGCCAGATGCTATTCTAAGAACTTTAGAAATATTAGGTCAACTGTGGGATCTAAAAGACTTGGTCTCGTAAAAGACTTGGTCTCATAGAAGCAGAGAGTAGAAGGATAGTTACTAGTGGCCAGAGGGTAGGGAGGAGGTGGTTGTGAGGGTGCTGCTAAGGAGATGAGGGTGAAAGGATACAAAATTTCAGTTAGATAGGAGGAATAAGTGAGTATGAGGTGTTCTCACCACAAAAACCATAACCATGAGAGGTAATGCATATATGCCGATCAGCCAGATAGAGTCTTTTTACAATGGTCAAAATATTATGTGCTACTAAATAAAGAAATACAATTCTAGCTATAGATTTAAATAGTAATATAAAATTTTAAAAATCAAAGGAGTACTAGCCCCATGAATTCTCCTTGCAGACCCTTGCAGAGCTGCTGTTCCTTGCCCTTCTGCATCTGACCAGGACCTTGCTGCAGGTCCCACAATAAGCTCCAGTGTCCTTGGCCTACAGTCTCACATGCCATACTAGACCTTCCCTCCTTTCTGTCTCCAGCCCGTTTTGGGAGGCCCTGCTCAGGCCCTCTCTGCATGACCTTCAGGGACTTTTTTCTCAGCCCCCAGATCTCTGCGAATTCCTTTGTTTCATCATATTCATGCTTGCTTTGTGCCCTGTGTACAAGCTCGGACCTCACCTGAGCAGTTCAGATATGATTGATACCAGGTGGGCTCACACTCCAGCGGCAAATAGGTAAGTAGCCAGGTATTACTGTCCTCTGAGGAACACTCAGCCCCAAGGGTTGCCCATGGATACCTTGGTTAGGGTAAGAATAAGCTCCCCCTTGCTCTAAACACACAACTGCCATCCATGAGAAACAAGTCATATCATGATCTGTGACAAAGTTGTGTATGAACTGTGTTCTCTGTGCACAGCCTCCACAACCATATGTGGAGACCTCGGGAAGGTGTGGGGATCAGAGGGCCTGGCTAAGCCTGGGAAAGGATGAGCGAAGCTTCCCACTGAAGAACATCTCCAGCAATGCCAACTTAGCTGTTCCCCTGTCATAACCATAGCTGAGTATTCTGTGCCCTGCCCACACACAGACTTGACTATGAAAATACTGTTCAAGACACAGTCCACAAACACTCCCCAGGCCACTATAAGGGATGAGTTTCTACAGTTGAACCTGACCTTGGGACCCAGAGTTCTATATGCTCCAAAACCACCAAGTTATTCTGCCTTCCATTTCTCTAGGATGGGCTGGTAAGTGGTTTCAAAAGTAAATACACTAGAACCATTTTGGTTTTGAAAGTAATTGTTGGGAGCCTAATGCAATTCCACATGAACCCTCTCCCCTCCTCCTCCTCTCCCCCTCTCTTTTCTCTGCCTCCTCTCATCCTAAAACAAAGACACAAAGGACCTAGCTAACCCCACCCCCAAGGTTCATGCCAAAGGATCCTAACTCACCAAAGCCCTCTGTCCAAGCTGTAGAATTTACCTACCCTCTATAGCCCCGTATAAAAGAGGTCCCCAAATGCCTCTGACACAGACACCATCTTTGTACTGCCCAGGCTGGTAATGTTCCCTTTCAATAAACCTGACCTGGACCTTTCTGGTCCAGTCTCATTTCTGGGGTGCCACTGCTTACACCTTTCAGTAATGTTAGATGTTTCCTCTCCCAAAGTATATACCGCAGCCCCTGGGCTCCATGCTTCTCTTTCTTCAGAGCAGACATCTGGCTCAGATGACTCAGGAAGCCCCTCTCAAAAGATCTGTTCAAAGCCCTGGGCCTGCACCCATGGGCTCTCCAGAGGAACAATTTCGGCAGTGTGGGGGATTCTCTCATGTGTTGACAAGGGCTTGTACTCGTGCAATCCTCTAAGGCTGTGAGGAGGAAAGAGAGGATTGTACCCTTCCTGAGTGGCCACTCACTTCTCCAGCCACTGCATATCTCAAATGGCTTTTCTTGGACATGCAAATTTATCCCTGTTCCCCTCTTCCCTTTACTTACTCTCCCACCACCATGGGAAGGTGGCTCTCCTGCCCTGGGCATTATTTAGAAATCTGAGCATTTTCAGCTCCCACCTCCTCTTATTCCCCCATCTATTTCTCCCCACATGAGAGGGGAAAGTGTGTGGTCGGAAAAGTGATGGAAGGATTCCAGCACCTCCACAGGTAACTCATATCAGAGACACCTGTTTTGTTCTCTAATAGAACACAGGAGTCTAATGGCTCAGGCTCCTATATCACATTGCCTGATTAGTAATCCAGAAAAATCTAAAGGACTAAAAGATTTACAAGTTTACCTGTTATGCACCCCCTACCCCGTGTTACACACACATACACACACACACACTCACACAGATCCTGAAGGCTAACTATCTAGTTAGGCAGGGAGAGAAAAGCAATAAAGGAAAGGAAATGGTTCCATTGACATGTGGAGGGACTGTGACCCAGGGCTGGGGTCACAGCTCAGGGAGACCTTAGGAGATGGGGAGGGTCAGGACACCAGTGTGAGAGGCAGGCAGGCCAGGCCCTTGTGCAACTGGTTCCCAGGGAGGGATCTGGGACTTAACCCTGTGAACAACAACAGCCATCCTGAAAGATTTTAGACAGGGAGTGATGTGGTCAGATTTAATCTCAGTTTGTTCTGGAAACAGAGAAGATCTGGACTGTTGGGTGGAGATGGAAAGCAGACAGCTCAAAGGTCCCTGAGAATGACAGAGGAAGGCATTCTGCAGGCTGGGGCTGCCAGCAGGGAGGGATTCCCTGAGGCAGGTGGGTTCTGCAGCCACACTGCAGGGGCCCGTATCGCCCCTAGGGGGCAGGAGCGGGAGCCCAGCTCTGGGACTACTTTCCAGTTATCAGAACTAAGAGCAAAGCAGTCGGCAAAGTGTGAAGCCAGTTGAGGGCTCATGCATTTGAAAGCAGTCTGTCCGTAAAACACAAAGAGACTTCAGGCAAGGAGGCAGTAGCTTCCCTGTTGATAACTGTTCACTCAAGTAAAATCCAGGTGTTACTTCCGTTCTTTGGCACAGCTATTAGCTCCCTGCAGATACTTAGCTATAAGAATAATCCTGTAGTGACGTTATTACATTTGGAGTAGATTTCTGTGTTCTTAAGCTGAAAGTTGACCACAGGAAAAATCTACCAGGGAGTCTTAAGGGGCTTGAGTAGCTTGGATGAAGATGGGAGAAGCAAGGAGTGGAAGCTCGCTCAAGCAAGATTACAAAAACAGGAGAGTTGCACCTCTAGGAGGACTTTACTGCTTTTTAATTACGTGATAACATTCCTATGAAAGTAATTTATAGACAGATTCAAGGCAAAACTGGGAAGCTGAGCCTGTGGGTTTTGCAGAAGAACCCACAAGCTCCAACTGGGAATTGTGTTGAGCTTATGTTCATGGTTGAGGTCACTGCTCTTTGCTCTCAGATTTCGAGCTTAAGGCTCTTGTTGCGTTATAATGCAGTGGGCAGCAGCCAGTTATAAGCTGGGTGAGTCAGGAGGGAATCTAGAGAACTTCCACATCCTCAAGTTCAAAGCTGTATCCAGCAGGTGACTTGCTAGGAGCTTAGTGTTTGGAGATGTGCCATTGTCAGAGGAAGGAAGCTGGGGTTAGGGTTAGGACCCATGAGCATGTTGGGGTCCAGGAGCTGGCAAGCTGGCAGGGTGGTGTCTGCTTGTACACTCAGGTGCATGTGAACTTGGGGGTGGTTTTACAAATGAGATGAAGTGAAAAGGGCAAGCCTCATCTTCTATTTTATTAAGGTAAGCTCTGTGATTCTAAAATAGTATTCTATTGGAACTCAAGTTTGGGACTCATGTAAAGGAATCAAATCTAGTCAGAGGGTGGGTAAGGAAAGCCTCCTCAGTCAATAACCTTCACCTTAGACCTTCAGACCTTGGCAGACTCGGGTATGCGGAGGAGAAAGTATTCCAGGCATAGGAACATCATGTGCAAAGATCCTAAGGCAGAAATGAGCTCAGCTGGTTTTAGGTGAAGACAGAGGCCAGAGCCTATTGGATGAGCATTTTCAGACAGAAGACAGAGCTAAAGAAGTGAGCAGAGACTTGCCATTTAGGGGCTTATAGGCCATGCTAAGAATGGAAAGAAAGTTCTCTGCATTGGTGTGGACATGTTACAGAGAGAAGTAACAATGCAATGTTTCTTCTGAGGCCACAAAAATGTTGGAAAAGCCCTGTCCAGGAACAGGGACAGAAACTTTGGAAATGGGAAAACCCTTCTTCCTTAGGACTCAAGCTGCTTTCCATCAGCGATGTATGGGTCATGCAGACATGAACACTGTGGAAAAGGTGCAAGAGCTTCCAGAACATTCCTAGTCCTCTAACCACCACTAATCCACCCCAATCCAAGGAGGACCCTTTCTTCACCTTTTCCCACCTTCCTTTCTTTTCTTTCTCTGTTTTTCTCTTCCCCTTCTGTCATTCCTTGTCTCTCCTTTTCTTTCTTCCTTGCCCTCTTTATTTTATTTTTAAACAGACTTTATTTTTGAGAGCAGTTTAGGTTCACAGTGAAACTGAGTGAAAAGTAGAGACAGTTCCTACTGACAGCTCCCTGTCCCCACACATATACAGCCTCCCTCACCAACAGCATCTCCAGAGTGGTACATTTGTTACAACCAATGAATCCACACTGACACAGCTTGCATTAGAATTGTTCACACTTGGTGTTTTAAATTCTCAATTGTTCGAACAAATTTTAATGACCTTTATCCACTTTTATAGCGTCATACAGAACAGTATCACTGCCTAAAAGTGATGGTCCCCTGGTGCCACCTCATCCCTGGTATCCACTAATCTTTTTACTGTCTTCACAATTTGGCCTTTTCCAGAACGTCATAGAGCTGGAATCACACAGTATGCAGCCTCCTCAGACTGGCCTCTTTCACCCAGCAATATGCATCTTAAGTTTCCCCCATGTCTTTTCATGACCTGATAATTCATTTCCTTTTGACATTGAATAATATTCCATTGTCTTGGTGCAGTTTATTCTTCCATTCACTTACTGAAGGGCATTACCATTGCTTCCTAGTCTTGGCAATGATGAACGAAGCTGCTATAAACATCTGTGTGCAGGTTTCCACGTGCGTGTAAGTTTTCAACTCCTTTGGGTTAATGCCGAGAAGCTTAATTGCTGGATCGTATGGTAAGCGTGTATTTAACTGTGTAAGAAACTGCCCAGTTGTCCTCCAAAGTGGATGTCCCATTCTGCATTCCCACCAGCAGTTAATGAGAGTTGCTGTTGTTCCACATCCTCACCAGCTTTTGGTGTTGTCACTGTTTGGCACATAAGCAATTCTAATAGGTGTATAATGGTATCTCATTATTGTCTTAATTTGTAACCTCTTTGTTAAACATGATTCACATGCTACAAACTGCGCATATTGGAAAGTATACTATTTGACAAATGTTACCTATGCATTTGCTCACAAAGACATCACCACCATTGAGATAGAGAACTCACACCAGTTAGGAACTCATCTCTCTACTCTGCCCCACACCCAGGCAATTCAGTTGATCATCTCTGTCACTAATGATTAGTTTTCATTTTCTACAGATTTATGAATGAGATCCTACCCTTTATGCCCTTTGAAAGTCTGGCTTCCTTCTCTCAGAATAATTATGTTGACATTCATGCGTGGTGTTGCATGTATCAATATTTTATTTCATTTTATTGCAGAGTAGTGTTATTGTATGACTATGTCACAATTTATTTATTCACGAACATGTTGATGGAAAGTTGGATTATTTCCAAGTTTCGGCTATTACCCAAAAGAGCTGTATCAACATTCACATACAAGGCTTTGTACAGACATAGGCTTTCATTTCCTTTGAGCAAATACCTAGGATGAAATGACTGAATCCTTTGGTAAGCATATAGTCAGCCTATTAAGTTTGCAAACCCATCCTAGAAAAAGTGCTACATTACCTCATTGATGAATATCACTACAATCACCTTTGAAGTGCTCCCCTTGGACATCTGGTGACTATAGTAATATTCAGCAATGAGGTATGAAGCACTTTTTCTAGGATAAGTTCACAAACTTAATTGTCCAACTCACATGTTTAACTTTAGAAACAAAAAACTGTTTCCAAGAGTAATTGTACCATTTCATATCCCCCTCCTCAGACAAAAGCATGAAAGTCCAGCTTCTCCAAAGCTTCATCAGCACTTAGAGTGGTTGCTCTTTTTATATGAGCTCTTCTAATAATTGCATAGTGGTTCCTCATTGTGACTTTCATTTGCATTTTCCAAATGGCTAATATTGAGCATCTTTTTTTGTGTCATTTGCTCTTTGGTGTTCAAATCTTTTATCTCTTCTTTCATGGGTATTTTTTGTTATTACCTTTTAAGTGTCCTTTATATAACTAGATACAAGTCCTTTATTGGATATTTACTCTGCAAGTATTTTCACCCAGTACTGACTTATCTTTTTGTTCTTTCCATGGTATATTTAAAAAGCAGATTTTTAAAATATTGATGAAGTCAAATTCAACTTTTTTTAAAAGTGGACTGTACTTTTGGTGTCATAGCTATGAAATCTTTGCTTAACACAATATTACAAAGATTTACTTCTGTATTTTTCTAGAATATTTTAATCTGGGGGTTTGAATTAGTTTTTGTATATAAACCAAAGCTCATTATTTTTGCATTTAGTGATCCACTTGTTTCAGCACCATTTGTTTAAAAGACTACCATTTCTCCAATGAATTGATTTTGTACTTTTGTCAAAATTAGTTGTTCTGCACATGTGTTGGTCTGTTTTTGGACTCTATTCTGTTATACTGATATACTTTTTAATGTTTTTGCCAATACCACACTGTTTTGATTACTGTACCTTTATAATAAGTCTTAAAATTAGTTAGTTTGCATTCCCCCCTATTTCTGTTCTTCTTTTTCAATGATGTTTGGGTGAATTTAGATCCTTTGCACTCACACAAATTTTAAAAGCCAGCTTGTAAATTTCTACCAAATTTTTTTTTCTTGAATTTCAATTGGGACTGCATTTCACCTATAGATCAATTTGGAAATAATTGACATCATAACAATATAGAACATTCTAATATATGTAAAAGTTACACATTTCCACTTATTTAGGTTTTTTAAAGTTCTTCTCAGCAATATTTTCTACTTTTTAATAATATAGGTTTTTCACATCTTTTGTTAGATTTATCCCCAAGTATTTAATATTTTTAGTTCTATTACAAATAATGCTGCTTTACAATTTCAAAATTATATTTTTCATTTTTAGTATATAGAAACACAATTGATCTTTTTATATTATCTTCTATCCTGCAAATGTGGTTAACATACTTATTAGTTTTAGTAGCTTTTAATAGATTCCATCAAATTTTCTACACAAGTCAAGCCATCTGTAAGGACAGAATCTGTTCAACTTCTTCTTTTCCATTATGGATACACAGCCTAGAAACTTCAATACAATGTCAAATAGCAGATATCAGACTGGGCATCTTATCTTATCCTGATCTCAGGAGGAAAGCATTCAGGTTTTTACTATCAGTATGATACTACGTATAGATTGCTCATAGATGTCCTTTATTAGGTTGAGAAGTTTCCTTCTATTTCATTCTACTGAAAGTTTGTTAGGAATACAAGTTAGCTTTTGTTAAAAAAAAATGCATCAATTTAAATAATCACATGGTGCTTGCTTTCTGGTTTATTAGCATAACAAAGTACAATGATAAATTTTCAGCTATTAAACCAACCTTGCGTTCCTGGGATAAACTTCACTGACCATAATGTGTTATCCTTTTTTTATATTGTTGAATTTGATTTGGCAAATTGTATTTAGAATCTTTGTATCTTATTTCAGGGAGGATATTAGTCTGCAGTTTTCTTTTCTGGTTATGTCTTTGTCTGGGTTGACATCAGGATAATGATGGCCTCAAAGAATGAGTTAGGAAGAATGTCATCTCTTCAATTTTCTGGAAGTATTTGTGTAGAATGGATATTATTTCCTCTTTGGTAGAGTTCACCAGGGAAGCCATCTGGCATTGGAGTTTTCTTTGTGGGAAGGTTTCTCATCACAAATTCAATCTCTTTACTAGATCTAGCATTCTCTAGATTACCCATTTCCTTCTAAGGAAGCTTTAAAGTTGGTTCAGTGTGATGCTCTATGAAGATTTAAATGTAAGGAAGATTGGGTGAATGAATAGAGCAATGAACAAGTGGCTCACTGCTTGGAGAGACTGATTTGGGCCAACGTGGTAAAGAATCCTAAGCTGGGAAAATAAATCTCCCAGATGCAAGTGTCCTCTGAACTGGAGAAGCTGGTGCCCACTGTGAAGATATCAGGGGCTCTGCTGGGGCCATGGTTGGAAGTGTCCCATTTTGTAGGAACCCTGAATCCACTAGCAGACAAGGCTGCAGGATGCTTCTTAATTAAAAGGGACACTCATCTGGTACCCAAGCCATAGGGACCAAGGGTCTCATATGAATGGTTATGGAGCCTCTCTGAGAGTGTCAGCCTCTCCACCCTTTACCCACACCCTGTCTCTCTACAAAGCCAATCAGCTCCCCCTATCCCCTTGCCACTTCCCTGCTAAGTTTCCTTCCACGCTGAAGCATCTGTTGATAGTACAGTTAGAGATTCCCAGAATGAAACAACCAAGGCTATGTTTGTCTCTGTCCCTAAGGTGCTAATGCTTCCCTGACGCCCAGGTGCAATGGGGTGTGCAGTACGCATGAGGAATGTGTATAGAGACAGTGAAGGGCTCTCTTACAATCCAAGGAGCCAAAAAATCACAAATCACTTCAGCCTACATCTATGGGTTTCCTTGGTCTCAGGTCCTTGTAAAGCCAAAAGGCTTCCTGGTGCACTGGCTTGGAACTGGTTTGAGCCTGTAACCTTGAGATGCACAATGATCACAGTTATCATTGTTTACAAAAACAACTTCATAATGGGTTTCTGATATGGTTACAACCAACTTTTGGCAAAAAACCCCAAATCCAAATGTTTTCTTTTATAGCATGTATAGAGAAAAGAAAACTTAAAAAATAGCTCTCGGCTCGGCGCCTGTGGCTCAATCGGCTAAGGCGCCAGCCACGTACACCTAAGGTGGCGGGTTCAAATCCCCAGCCCGGGCCCGCCAAACAACAATGATGGCTGCAACCAAAAAATGGCCAGGCATTGTGGCAGGCACCTGTGGTCC
>CAUYQV010167199.1:0-20285 GCA_963574575.1 Galagoides demidoff
CCCCAAGCACCCAGGGAGTCCCAGGGAGTCCCAGGAATGTAATCAGTCAGCCAGTGCTCGGAAAATCCCTGCCTGAAAAGTCTCCCAGCAGGTGGTCTGTTTTATGAGGTGGGAGTCTACCCTGGCCTTGGGGTTCCTTCAGGCTGTTATCCATCTGATGGACATCCAGCCATTTCGGATGAGTTGGGTCAATCATCTTCTTTAAATGTACCTTAGTAAGCTAGGATTTACTGAGCTCTATCTGAATGCAGTCCATATCATTAGAATTTGTAAAAAAAAAAAAAAGGAAAAAGAACTAGGATTTGGTTTCAAGGAACTTGGAATCATCATTTAGACATCATACATTCCAAAGATAATTATGATTATGTTTTAATTTTTAAGCATATTATATTTTAAAACTTATAATATTTTATTTCCTAAGGGCATTAAAAACATTTTGTTTTAATTTATTTATTTTTTTTATTTAAGAGAACCTCAAGTTATTGCCCTGGGTAGAACGCCATAGTGTTACCATAGCTCACAGAAACCTCCAACTCTTGGGCCCAAGCCATCCTCTTGCCTCAGTTTTTCTATTTTTAATAGAGACAGGTTCTTGCTCTTGCTTAGGCTGGTCTTGAACTAGTTAACTCAAGCAATCCACCCACCTTGGCCTCCCAGAGTGCTAGGATTATAGGTTTGAGCCACTGTGCCTGGCCAAGGGCACTCTTTAATAACATAAAATGACACAAGGAGGATTTCAAAAGATGTGTTGAGAAAGAAATTTTTTTTTCTCTGTTGTATATGGCCAAAAAAATAATTCAATGTATAGTATATGACAGATTTTTATTGTTATAACACATATTGAGCTATAACACAAAGAGCTTAAATGAGTGGATCGCTTTACAAAAAGTGACTTGGCTAGATTAAAGCTATATAGACAGACACATCTGATAAGACCTGTGTTTACCTCATGCCATAATTTAACTGTGGAGCTACGAATAATGCCAATTGGTATTTTCATCTGAAGATTAATAATTACTAGAGATGTAAATACACTAGCGCACATGTAAAACACTTAATTGCATAGGTAATTAACACTTCCATTGTTCTTCTCATTATCATTTTGTTCCAGTTGAAATGCTTGTTAGCAACTTACTCTGCAAAAGGAGCAGATAGCATGTCATTACAACAGTTGACACAAGCAGCCTTCAACTATGTGACACTAATTAAATTACAACTTCAAATTACAAGTAGACTTCTTGCAACTAATGATGAATGACCATCTTCATGAAACAACATTCATTTCTTTATTCAAGAATCACAAATCCTGCTTTTAATATGCCGTATTAAATCACAAAGAAACCCACTTAAAAAGTTCTTATGTGCGTCTTTTCAATGGAAAGAATATTAACATTTTTTGAAGTTCTTCTGCAGACTAAAAGGTGTTTCTTCTTTCATTTCTCTGATAACAAATGACTTGGGATTTCTATTCTCACCGTAACTAGGAAAGCCACCCTTCTCAGTCTTTACCAGGGAGGACAATGCTGTACATCTAAGAAAATCTGTATTTTCTTCTAGCTATGGACGGTAGTTGGTGCATAAGCTGTGTTCAATAAATGGTGTATTTTTATATACTGAAGCTACAGGATGCCCAGATGAGGCTTCAAGAGACTCTATCACTTTCATATGGTTAGAACATTCAGAGAATCCACATGAATTCCTTAGCAAGTAAACCACTAAGCAATCTTAAAAAAGGTTTATCTATAAAGCAGGATGCATCATTAATTCTCAAAAAAGAAATGCAAACTATATTATTTACATCATCTGATTAGCACATTTTCTTCATCTCAAAAGCTTACTTCATAAAGAGTTAAAAGATAATTACAATTTTGGTTCCTGAGGACAATTATAGCAAGGGATATGTATAGATGGCTTTTATTATGAAGATGTAAGACCTACTGCAGTATTTTTTAATTAGTAGATTTCAGTCAAACATTTCAGCTTTGTTCAATATATATACATGTTTTTTACATACTATAACAAATGGTTTTATATAGGGTTACAGCAACATACATCAGAAATGTATTTTTAGTTGAACAGATCTTACAACGTATTATTAACTCTAAGAAAGAAGTAGGAGGCCTAGAGGTCTTGAATGACATCAGAATTTTTTTAAAAAGAAGAGTTTCCTGAAACTTAAAATTATTTATCTCTAAATATATATAAACAAATTGTTACAGGGAGAAAGAGCAGTGTGTAAATGAGACCAAAATAATATGTGGTAGCCATTGGGAATTTTACAGACTCTGAATAGTTATATTGTATCAATATAATATTAATCAGTTTCTTTGAATTATTATGAAAAAAGAGGCTTTTTTATTCTTCTCAAATGTGACTGCAATAATTTTATTATTCAAAATTGTGATACTAATACAAGTAATTTTGAATATTTGATCTAATGTAGCATTATCCAATAAAACTTTCTGTGGTAATGAAAATATTCTGTCTACCTAATACACTAGACATTAGGTATGTGTGACTATTGATCATTTGAAATATAGTCAGTGAGACTAAAGAGCTAAATCTTTAATTTTATTTCATTTAAACTACATTTAATTAGCTTTAAATTTAATTTAGTCACATGTGGCTAGTAGCTACCAAATTAAACATCACTGGTTAAAGGCATACATCTCTACTGTAGGAATTCAAGGCCATGAATTCCAGAGTTTTCTTGATCTACTGGCAATTAAAATGTGGACATATTATTGCACTTTGGGCACTCATTTTGTAGATTTCTTCCCAACCATCTTCCCTTTGGTAACACATTGTTTCTGCAGAGCAGTTGCAAATAATTAGCTTGTTACAAATTTAAATTATTATAGGTTCATTTCTTAGCTGGAATTCCCATTTTCAAGCTATTACTTAGTCTGAGTTATATCTAAACATAAGTAATTTCATCACTTAGTGTATGGGTACATTTTTTATGGAATCATTTCTCTTTTTCTTTTCAAGGACTCTATCTACCTCCCAAAGTTGTAAATTAGTTACATATTAAATAACTTATTGAATTAATTTTTTAATAATTAATGATGACTCTCTCTATATATACACACACACACACACACATTGCTAGCCACTAGTAATCTGAAATGATTAAGATGTCATCCTGCCCCTTGAGGAACTTATAGTCTTTTACTGCCAAAGTTCTATAAATAAGGCAATTCATTTTCCAGTGCAGGCTTAACTAATATGATGCCCCTGGGTAATTCATCTACAGTAAATATGAGTTTGCCATAAGAAGACAGTACTTATTATGCAATATCCCTCCTTGGAAATACCAGTCACTATGACTATTATTAATTTATTAGATACTAGTTGGAGTTGGCAGAATTCCAGTATCCTAAATTGTTTCTAAGGTAACTTTAGGAGCTAATAGCCTTATGAAAAAAATTAATATTCAAATTTACTCCTGTATACAAATGGAGTAAAGTAACTAGTGTTATGGTCTGCCTGACTGCTAGTATATTAAACAGCACTATTTAGTTCATTAGTTGTCTATTTTTTGAAAACTTTGATCATGGTGAGGTCTCCTTAAGCACATTCTTTCTTGACCCTTACCGTCTGACATGCCCAGTTCTCCAACTTTTCATGTTACTTAGAGAAAGAAAATCAAATGAAAGAACTCGTTCATATTAGACTATTAATGAGTTTCAGGAAGTTATACTTTAGAAAAAGTATGGAATTGGAATCAAACTTTGTGAGTATGAGTGATGGTCAGGGACAAAGGAAAGTTCTTCTGGCACACTGTAAATCACACAAAAAGAATGATAATATAATTATGAGTAAAGCCAATATTCACTGTGTGTTATTTTTACATGTCATGTACAAGTGGAGTTTTCCCTGAAAGTTGCCAGGACTAAAAATTCAACAACAAGAGAAAAAAAACATTGTAATTTCCCTCCTCCAATTATTTTGCAATTAACTTCAAAGTTTAAAATGATTTAATTATGCTGCAACTATTTGATTGTACAGTGGAAGCTATTTACGGGCCACTGCATTTTTTTCATGTAGTATATAATAATTTACCTACACAGGATCTCAGAATTCATGGAAAAAAATATGTTTTTGAAGTTTAATTCTCTAAATTTTCATATTATGGGACTCACAGAGTCATTTTATGATATTTATGTCATCAAGTTATACCACACATACCTATTTTCTACCTTGAACTTAACTGGCATTCTAATTCAAAATAAAGTACATGTAACATAAAATTTATTAAATTTCCAGAATTTATCAATGTAAAAGAAGATAAAAATTAAAATTAGGAATATTTCTCTGTGGACAAAGAAAGGCATAAAGTGAATTAACATTATTATTGGCCAACTAAGGAAGAAGGCATATTTTTGCTATTTGAAAATGAAAGTCTGTTTTGCAATGAATAATTGTTTTACATAAGTATGTTATCTATAGGAAATGGTAAGAATGACTAAAGAAGGACAAACAACATGAAAATCAAAGGATACATTAAAAAAAAATAGAGGCACTTAGAATCCTGCTGTTGGAAAGAATTGAAGCAATTATTGATACAAAAATACTCAACAAAATCCTAGCTAATAGATAGCAGCTACACATTTAAAAATTATACATTACGATCAAGTGGGCTTCATCCAAGGGATGCAAGGTTGGTTTAACATACGCAAATCCATAATTAATTCACCATATCAATAGTAGCAAAAACAAAGACCATAGGATCCTCTCAATAGTCTCAGAGAAAAAAATTGGCAAAATTCAGCATCCTTTTCTAATAAGAACACTTATGAAAATAGGCATAGGTGGCACATTTCTTGAGCTGATTGAAGCCATCTATGATAAACCCACAGCTAACATAATGAATGGATGAAAAATGAAAACTTTTACAGTTAGAACTGGAATCAGACAAGGATGTACACTATCACCACTATTATTAAACATTCTGCTGGAAATTCTAGCCAATGCAATCAGGCAAGAGAAGGACATAAAGGGCATCCAAATGGGGGCAGATGAGGTCAAACTCTCCCTCTTTGCTGATGATATGATCTTAGAAAGCCCCAGAGACTCAACTACATAACTCCTCCTGGAAGTCATCAGGAAATACAGTAATGCCTCAGGATATGAAAATCGACAAATTGGTAGCCTTTGTATATGCCAATAACAGCCAAGTTGAGAAGTAAATCAAGGACACAATTCCCTTCACAGTAGCTTCAAATACTTAGGAATATACCTAGCAAAAGTGGTGAAGGATCTTTATAAAGAGAACTATGAAACCCTAAGTAAAGAATTTGCAGAAGACACTAACAAATGGAAGAACATACCATGCTCTTGGCTGGGAAGAATCAACATTGTTAAAATGTCTATTCTACCCAAAACAATCTACAAATTCAATGCAATCCCCATTAAAATATCAACATCATGTTTTGAAGAACTAGAAAAAAATAGTACTTCCTTTTGTATGGAACCGAATAAAAACTCCGTAACTCTACCCACACCTTTTCACCACTTTCAGAAATTGACTCAGATGGATAAAAGATTTAAATCTAAGACATGAAACAATAAAAATCTTAGAAAAAAGTGTGGGGGAAAACTCTTGATAATGTTGGACTGGGGAATGATTTTATGAAGAAGACTTTAGCAACTATCGCAAAAACAAAAATAAACAAATGGGATTTAGTTAAGCTGAAAAGCTTATGCACAGGAAAGGATACAACAAGTAAAGCAAAAAGACAATCTTTAACATAGGAAAAGATATTTGCAGGGTATGACTCTGACAAAGCATTGATAACTAGAATCTATGGGGAACATAAGTTAATCAACAATAAAAAAGAACAAATAATCCTATCTATCACTGGGCAAGAGATATGAACAGAACGTTCTCTGAAGAAAATAGACGAATGGCTAACAAATGTTTGAAAACATGCTCAGCATCCCTGATCATCAGAAATGCAAATCAAAACCACCCTGAGATATCACCTCAGCCCAGTGAGAATAGCACATCACACAGTCCCAAAGCAGCAGATGCTGACACAGTTGTGAAGAGAAGGGGACACTTTTACACTGTTGGGGGGATTGCAATCTAATTCAACATTTTTGGAAGGAAGTATGAAGAATTCTCAAAGAACTCAAATTAGACCTCCCATTTGATCCTCCAATCCCACCACTAGGCATCTACCCAGAGGGGAAAAAAAAATCATTTTATCATAGAACATTTGCACCAGACTGTTTATTGAACCTTAATTTATAATTGCCAAAATGTGGAAACAACCTAAATGCCCACAAACCCAGGAATGGATTATCAAGCTTTGGTGTATGTATACCAGGAATACTATTCAGCCATTAAAAAAGATGGAGACTTTACATCTTTTATTAACCTGGATTTAGTTGGAACACATTCTTTTTAATAAGTATCACAAGAATGGGAGAAGAAGAATCCAATGTACTCAATTCTAATCTAAAGTCAGTAGACGATCTAATATATATCCACATAAGAGAAAAACTTGAATCAATTCAAGGTGGCGGGTGGGGAACAAGTGAGCAGAGAAGTGGGAGGACAGAGGGGGTTAGAGGTGTTCCCACTTAATAGGCACAATGTTAGGGTGTATGGCACAAATCTTGGGGCAGAACACAATTATAAGATGAATTTTACCTAACAAATGCAAACATTATAACTTAATACTTTGTATCCTCAACAACAACAACAAAAAATGAAATAAACATTCAGATCAATGAGTGTACAAATGATTAGGTTACATTGTTTGCTAGGTGGTTGTGAGTTGTAGTTGAGCCTTTCACCCAGGAGGTGTGCCACGTACCCTTTCATTGTGCCTCTTTAGTAGGAGCACACCAATCCTCTCCTGCCTCCCCTCCTCACTCCCCTCCCTGCTTCCCCTACCCCCTACTTGAATTAAATTGTTTTTCTCTTGTTTGGGCCTGTAGTTATTCACATCCTGGCTTCATTTTTAAAGCAACAAAGGAATTGGCTCTACCAAGGGTGTCTGCCTTTTCTTTGCTGCACACTGGAAAAAGAAAAGTGTTGTTTTGGGTCACATGTTGAATTTTGGGCCACACATTAAATACACAAACACTAATTAAAACTGATGATCAAAATAAAAGGTGTGTGCATACTTTTCTTAACATCTGACACTACAGATAAGCAAAACAGTTCTCAAGTAATGTGCATGCAGCCCACAGGTTATAGGTTGGACATCCCCACAAGACCATCTTAAGGAATAAGACACTGTGCTTGAATTTATCTAGAACAAGTAAGTTCATTCCTTCATAAGACTATCTGTGTCCTTGTTATACTGATCTAGTTGTTAGCAAATCTTTTTTATTAATTGATTTCTTTTAAAATTCTGGAGGACCTAATGGCTTAATCTCTCCTTGGTTGTTAAATGTTCCCATATTTTACTGTTTATAATCTTCCTTTTACAAATTATTTTCCCAAAGCAAATCTTGCTCAATTCATTGGCTTATAGCATAATTCTTAGGTTCTATCCACTTTATTTTCCTTCTTTGGAATGAGAAATGTTTGTTGATTTTTTTAAAAAATACTACTACATACTCTGTAGAGAAGAAAAATCATTTGTTTACTCTCTTATGTTAAGTAACAGGAGCCTTCAAATTAAAGTGACAAAAGACACATTAACAGGAAAAATATTTATTTTGTAGGAACATAGAATTTTCATAGAAAAGAAGTAAATATCTGAAGAACTGGTTAGCATTGAGAGATTAAATATTATTTTTTAAAAAGGGTGCTGAATTTGGCAAATTAACAAGATAAAGAAAAGGAATTTGGGCTTACAGGGATGATAAATAGTGAGAAAGTAAATATGTATATCATGAAAATTAATGGGAAATAAGGGTTATTTTAGTAAGATTGGTTATTCAGACTGGGACAAGTGTCTTCTGCAGAGTGATGCAGTGTCTCACATCAGAGCCATTCCCCATTTCCCGGTATAAGGGAGATCGTGGGACACCTTCACAAAGGGAAATTTATGCCCTACTTTTAGGCAGAAAGAGTGGAAGACAGAGAGTTCTTCCTACATCTGTTTCCTCTTAATTGCCTTTAGCTCAAAATAATTTTTCTTTAAAATTGGCCTGTTTTGTGGTAGTATATTCTGAACTCCTTCAACTCTAAAAGTGTTCTGAAGAAAGAGGTAACATTATCTTTCTTAGTAATAAAAAATCAATACTGTATATAAGAAGTGCACATTTTTATAGAAAACATGATGCTGATTGCTAAAATAAATAATATGTTTATTTTTTATTCTATTTGAAGGTTTACATTATTCTTTGTTAATTGTGTTTTCAGTCACTTCAGCTTTAAAATATCAAATTTTAAAGTTCCAAATATTAGCTATGTTTCTAATCTTTGTTCATTTAGATATTTAAACAATGTGACTTCTGAGTCTTTATTGAAATTACTGATGATGACATGCTCCAGTGTTCAAATCTGACATCTCTCCTCAGTAATATCAACAGCCTTCCAAGGCAGAAAATAAATCATTTTATCACGAGGACATTTGCACTTAGAGTGTTTATTGCAGCTTAATTCTTAATTCACAATTGCCAAGACACAGAAGCAACCAAGTGCCCATCAACCCATGAATGGATTAATGAACTGTGGTATATGTATGCCATGGAATACTATTTAACTATAAAAAGATGGACACTTTACATCTTTTGTATTTACCTGGATTGAGTTGAAGAGCATTCTTCTTAGCAAAGTATCCCAAGAATGAAAATGCAAGTATCCGGTATACTCAATACTAATATGAAACCAGTAGAAAAATGACTGGATGCCCATGTAAACGAAAAACACAAATATGTTCAAGTTGAGAGAAGGGAGGAAGAGGGAAAAGGGAGAGGGAGGAGGGAAGCAAATTAGTAAACTATTATCTGATGAGCACATTGGATAAAGAACTCAAGTACAACTTGAACTTTATCTTAGAAACATAAACAATGTAAATACTTGGCTTGGCGCCTGTGACTCAATCGGCTAAGGCGCCAGCCGCGTACACCTAAGGTGGCAGGTTCAAATCCCCAGTCCGGCCCGCCAAACAACAATGATGGCTGCAACCAAAAAATGGCCAGGCGTTGTGGCGGGCACCTGTGGTCCCAGCTACTTGGGAGGCGGAGGCAGGAAACTCTCTTGAGCCGAGGAGTTGGAGGTTGCTATGAGCTGTGATGCTATAGCACTCTACCCAGTGGGATAGCTTGAGGCTCTGTCTCAAAAAAAAAAAAAAGAAGCAGTCTTTTTTTTCCTGAGTAGGTCTCAATAGAGGGAGTTAAATATTTAGTAAACCATGCTGTTATCTAGGCTTTGTTGTCCTATTTTTAGAGCACGGGACAGAGTTAGCATACTTGTTAAAGGCAGTAGGGGTTTTGGAAAGGTAAGTGAGTTCCAGCTTAACTGAAAGCCATTGTCTGCACTGACCCCTAACAAGAGAATTGATCTCTCCTTTGAAGCTTGGAAGCCAGGCGCTAACTTCTCTTCTCTAGCTGTGAAAGTTGTAGTTAACATCTTCTTCCAATAGAAGGATGTTTGTCCATGTTGAAAATCTCCTGTTTAAAGGATCCACCTTCCTAAGTTATCTTAGATTTTTTGGATAACTTGCTGCAGCTTCTACATCAGCACTTGTTTCACCTTGTACTGTTATGATATGGAGATGGCTGCTTTCTCTAAACCTCATGCATGTGTCTCCCAGATTCAGACTTTTCTTCTGTAGCTTCCTCACCTTTCTTAGCCTTCAGTGATTGATGTGAGGTAGGGCCTCGCTCTGGATTAGGCTGTGGCTTCGGGAAGTATTATGGCTGGTTTGATCTTCTTTGCAAATCACTCAAACTTTCTCCATCTTAGCAATAAGGCTACTTTACTTTCTTACCATTCATGTGTTCACTGGAGTAGCACTTTTAATTTTCTCCAAGAACTTTTCTTCTGCATTTACAACTTGGCTAGGTGGTGCAAAAAGCCTGCCTTTCAGCCTGTCTCCACTCTCGACATGCCTTTCTCACTGAGCCTCATTATTTCTGGCTTTTGATTCAAAGTGAGAGATATGTGACTCTATCACTTGAACATGTAAAAGCTATAACAGGGGTATTAATTGGCCTAATTTCAGTATCCTGTGTCTCAAGAAAGAGGGAAGGCTGAGGAGAGGGAGAGAGATGGGGGAATAGCTGGTTGGTGGAATAGTCAGAACACACACAACATTGATTGATTAAATTCACTATCTTGTATACGTGAGATTCCCGGTGCCCCCAGACCATTAATGTCAAAGAGCACTGATCATGCGTCACCACAACAGACACAATAATGATGAAAAAGTACGAAAGATCGTGCAGACCACCAAGTGGGGACACAGAGACTGGAAGTGAGCACATGTCGATGGAAAACAGCCTGGGTAGACATGCTTCATGTAGAGTTGCTAGAAGCCTTTGATTTGTAAAAAAATGAAAACGACGACACAATTATCTAGTAAAGCGAGGTATAAAGAAACAAGGTGTGCGTATATCTGAAAGGTCATTTGAAAATTAAAAAAAAAAACACCAGAAATGTAGAAATTTAATAGAGTGCAAAATAAGTGTTTTCAGCAGTTATTTTTCCACTAGAGTCATTTGTTTGTTTATATATTCAGTGTGCATTTCCTGAGTGACACTGAGGTTGGGGTGTTGTGCCCCCTATTTTGGCTCATTGTAGGTGGTCAATATGGCATTGTAGATAAGATGCGGTAAGTCTTCGGTGAACTGAAACTTGGTAGGTGTCCAATGTAAAAGACACACCGCATTAAATACTCCCTTAGTGTGACAAAGCACTTATCACAGAAGTGCCTTGTGAAGAAAGGGTCCTCCCCGGGTGGGATGGCTACTGGCTGGGTGGGGCATGGAGTGAGGTGGCCTGTTGTGGAAGAAGAGTCTGGAGGGCGTATATGGGTGGGGGATGCGGTTGGTCTCAAAGGCAAGGCTAAGGAGGGTAGACTTCATTCTCATTCATTTGTCTGTAAGCTGAGACTAAGCAAGAGATCAAAATGCCAATGTACTAAGCGTAAGCCAGGCGGAAGGCACTTAAAATGTCTTGGAGAGAGAGAGATGGTGAGGACTGGATTCAGGGCAGTGATAAGGGGAGAGAAAAGTAAGAGAATTTAGAGATGATGAGATTTTTTTGTTTGTTTGTTTGCAGTTTTTGGCTGGGGCTGGGTTTGAACCTGCCATCTCCAGCATACGGGGTCGCACCCTACTCCTTTGAGCCACAGGTGCCGCCCGCTGATGAGATGTTTTTTAAAAGCACTTGTAAGAATCTGGATTTCCTGGTCATCATGAATGTAGAAACTGGCACACTGGGCGTATTTTAGAATTGGAGGGTCCCGTAGTCTGTGGGTAATGGACATCTTGACATCTCCATTACAGTGAGTGGAGGGGCTGGGCTGCACAGACGCTCTGAGGTCGTGTTCTGGAAATTCTCCAGCAAAGTTTGAGGATTTGGTGGACAAAACAAGATTTCCTGCTTCTAGCAGTGATCCATTTCCCAATGTTAGCCATACTAACAAATGGATACTGGTTTTTATTTTGCTCTCATTTAAAAAAATTTCCTGTATTTATGGCTTTTGGAAACTAAAATGTGCAAGGAAAAAAAATCTATCATTCTTTCCACCATAAAATGAAGAGGATGTTTTCTTATTCAAGGCTATATCTCATTTCTTCTTCTCTTTCATTTTTTCCCTTCCTTTAAAATTTTCTGCTAAGCAAATGGCCTCTGGAACATGTATGTGGAACAGGTTGCAAGGATGGTTCATCTGAGTGCGGGGATGTAGCTAAGAATTCTTTACTGACTGCCAGTTCAAGCTAAAAAACTGGGGCTTTATCAGGACGTGCTTCCTCCTTTCTCGTCTGTTCACTTTTGTGGCCATTCCATCGATTGAAGAGAGCCTATAACAGTGGGCTCCATGCTGAACACGGATGCTCTGCCCACTTACTGCTATCTCTGGTTGTGACCCCACGTGGAAGGATGAAATAAATAGGTTCCTCCCTTCCTCGTTGTTTTCTCCCCAGCTGGTTTGCCTACGTCCTGCTTTCTGATCATTTCCTCCTGTTGGCAGGACCTGCCTCTGACCCTCAGCCACAATGAATCAGTGTCAGCTGGCGCTGCTCCAAATGCCTGGGGGAATAAAACTTTGTCCAAGTTCTCCGGTCATTCCTCGAAGTGGCTCAAGTTGTTCTAGTTTTTGTTGATGTTTCCTAGAAAATTTTGGCTCCGCATTTGTCATAGTTTATAGATGTTGAGCTTGTACTGCTTTGTGTTTGGCGCCTGAGGGGATAGGGCGGTTGAGACTCTGGCCCCGTCCTGGAGTAGTTCAGAGGGGAAGAACATGAGGAAGAATATCTTTTTTAAAAAGTGTGTAATCTAGTGTTTTTAGGATATTGACAAAGTTGTGCATGGATCACCACTCCCTAATTTGAGGATAATTTTATTAACCCCTGCTCCAAACCCCATACCTGTTAGCAGCCCTTCCTGCCCAGCAGCCCTTGGCAGTCACAAATCTGCTTTTTAAAATCTATGACTTTGCCTATTCTGGACATTTTGTATAAATGAAATCATGTCACAGGTGGCCTTTTGTGTCTGGCTTAGCGTAATGTCCTCAGATTTGTCTAGGTAACGGTACTTCATTTCTTTTTATAGCCCAATAATAATTGTGTTTGGATGCACATATACCACATTTTGTTTATAGGAGTAATATCCTGAGAGTTTTCTCTGATCCTTGTCCTGTGAGCTTTAGCGTGAAGTTCATTTGTCTTTCCAAGTGTCCCATGTCATAGGTACCATTGTTTTTGTCATTTTACAGGTAAAGAAGAAGGCCTAGAAAGGTCACACAGCTAATGCCAGGCAGAGCAAGCTTCGTTTAACTAGAGTCTGTGCTCTTAACTACACTATAAACATCCTCCCACCATGAGTTAGAGGACATAAGACATATTTAAAAATGATTATCACATGCAAGAAAGTTACAAAGGTGGCCTGTGGTTTGGGGTGGTAAATAGCAGGTGTGTTGTGCTCTGAATCATCTGTACTGCTCTTTAGATTATGGCACATGGTAGATTTAGGGCAGTAAAAGGGATCTGGGCACATGGAGGTAGAGTGGGGCTCCTGATCCACTGCCAGGTTTGGTCAAGGCTGACACCCTTAGTGGGCAGGGCTGAACCTGAGGCCAAAGGTTTTTAGACATTATGTGTACCTGGGCGGAGCCTGGGCAGGCAGGGACTTGATGGCAAAGAGCTCTTTTCTTGGAATGTGGAGAGTACATGTGAGTACAAGCGTGCTGCCCGGCTCACCACAGAGGTGCTGAGTAAGGGGATGAGTGAGCCATTTGGTTGGGGGGTGCTAGATCTGAGACCCTTGAACCTCAAATTGAAGAGTCCATGCCCTAGTCTGTCCACATCTCTGTGAATGCAGCATCCGCCAGAGGAGACTGTCCAAGTTCTTCGTGGCATAGAGCCTATCTTCTGGGGGATGGGAATCTCTTAGAGAATCTCTTTGCTTAGGTGGAACCCCAGGAAGCTGTTCATGATGTAGCATTTCTGCCTCTGGCAGTTCAGTTATTCATTCAACAAACGTTTAAGGAACTGCCATGTGCCAGGAGTTGTGCTGGGGACCTGGGACACATCAATGAGCAAAATGGAGAAGGATTCTTGCTGTCTTGGAACTTAGACATTCTTCTAAGGGGGAAGAGATAGTAAGCAGTAGATGTGATAAGTAAATTGAAGTTTTATTTTTTTAATTGAATGCAGTAAGTGTTATGAAAAATAGTCAAAGTGGGACAGGGTAAAAAGGGATGTAAAGTGGTTGAAATTTTAAACCAACTAAGGTGGTAAAACTTGTATTTGAAGATGTTAAAGAGTTAACTCTGAGAACGTTGGAGAAAGAGTCAGCCATGGCAGAATTCTGAAGGTGTTCGAGTGGCGTCAGGGGGACTGGGGTACATAGTGTGCTGGGAGCCAGGCAGCCTGACACTCCTCCCTTGGCTGTCAGGGGGCCTGTGTGGCTTTTCTTGTGAGTGGAATGTACACACGAGCTTTAAAATGACCTGTCTAGTTGCCCAGCTGAGAATCTCCTAATGATACTGAATCTGTGATATGGTAACAACACTTCTTGGAGCAGACAGATTGACTAGTCAAGAAATAAGAACATATTTCTGTGCTGAGTCTAGATCTTGGATCATTTTGCAGTGACCCTGTGGGCTCCCAGGGGCCCTCTGAATGCATTTGTTTTCTTTCATTCTCTTTGGCGTGTCAGAACCTCGAGGGGGAGGGGAGCACCCTCTGCAGCAGAAGCCTAGCTAGGCCAGGGCAGACGGGGTTGCCTGCTGCTGGCTGTACACGACCAGGTCTCGGATCTTATTTTGTTCTAGGAAGATTTAGAAATTAGTACTTGATCGTTTGCACATCTTGAAAATGTAAAGTCTGTATACTTTGAAAAATAGAGATAGGTGTATATAACATGCAGCTCTTGATGATCCTGTATAAAAAAACTGTGACCTGTTGATTTATTAACTTTATTCCATCTCAGAAGATTTTGTTCAGGTGAGAAATATGACCCTAGGAACATACTTTTTGTCTTCAAAGTTACTGGGTCTGTTATACAATCCCAACTTTGTTGGAAATAGGAAATGGATCATGCAGTAATCACATGACCTGCCATGTGAATGGACAGCCCCTCGTTACTTAAATATATAACAAATAGTATAGTATGAAAGTACTGATGCCATTTAACTTTATTTGGCTTGATTTGGGGCTTTCTTTGGGCCAGCATTGTTTGCAGATGCCCCCAGAATTTGAGATTCACGCCACATTTGTTGTACTCCCTGTTCCCCTCCCCATTGGAGATTTCTGGGATAGCTCTTTGGCAAAATGTCAGCACAAACGTTTGTAGAAATGGGTGAATGAATTAAAACGCAGAGTAGGCATTTAACTGGCAGGCGGAAAGAAAACGTCAGTTTCCGTGGGTTAAGCAGGATCTTTGCAGCATATTTAGCACTTGACTTCTTCCAAATTCGCCTGCATGAAATAACCTCTGTGTTTTCACACATGAAATATTTAAATAACTTTAAAATATGTGTGTAATGCAGGGATGTGACCAGATGGAAGAGCGCTTCTTGGCCCGTTAGTGTACACGGGCTGCCACTGATGGGAACGTTACAGCTGTAGACATAAATGCATTTTGCTTGGTTATATTTTACTTTTAGAGTGTACAAAACTTTAAGCCCCAGTTGAGTTTTTATTTGAATTTTTTGATGGAGCCTTACACACTCTCTCTCTCTCTCTCTTTTTACCTTCCCTGCTGGCTGGAAGTGTAAAATGCATGCAGCTGTTACCTTTTGTCAAGTACTATCCACATAATCATTTCCCTCTCCAGCTCCCTAGAGAAAAATGCTACGTATGCGACTTGAGGATATTTTAGCTGGTTAAAAGTTAATTGTCAGGTAGGCTGAGGGGTTTCTGAGTTTGTAAGGGGTCTGGGTAACCGATTGCTGCTGTTTTGGGAATTGTTTCTTGTCCTGCAAGAACTTTGATTTCGGGGTATTATGGTGAATGGTGTTTCATCTTAGTTCCTGAAATGAAGGAAGTTAAAGTATCTACCATGTATCAAAAACCATACTATCCCAGACCATCTTATTTAATCCTAACTTTTCATGTGAGTGAATATCACTAGTATTTTATAATAGGAAAGATCAGCCTCTGAGAGACACCATTCCCAACACCCCTAGCTGCTAGTTAGTGGCACAGTCCAGATACGGAACCTACCATATCCAGCCTACTCAGAAGGCCATTCTCTTTTTAACAGTTGACTTTAGGAAGGGAGCAAGGTAGTATCTGTCAAGTATGTTCCAAGTGATTGGATCGGACAGGTCTAGTGTTTCTTAATCTTTAGATACTTAAATGGAGGACCTGTGCCTTTATCTGTTATGAATTTATTTTTAATATTTAATCAGCAAAGTTTGTAGGTTTGTGAGACCCAGTTTTCTGGATCTTATTTTGACAAATGATTGTGTGATTATCTTGGGAAACTAATGATGGGCTTGGGTTCCTTGTAGCTCCTTGAGACCCTGAAGAGTCAGGAATGATCCTTCCAGGGTATTTCCAGAGCCTCTGCTTCCAGGCGGTAGTGAGTCCTCCTCAGGTGGGCTCTGATTGCCTTGTCCAAATATGGAGAACCCTCAAACCAGGTCACTTGGGAGGTTTTAAATTCATTGGCATTAAATCAAAATGGTTTGCAGGAATCAAGGCACCCATGCACACAGTTGTCAGTGTGTGCCCACACCCTCCTTCCATCTTGAAACAGATATAAGAGAAAAGCAAAAATAAGACATTTGAAGAAAACCACAGGCTCAAAACTGATGGTATGAGGAGTGCAAACGACAGGTGGCCTCTGGCTTGCTTTGTCCCAGGGAGCCTTTGCCAGTAGTGCAGGCTGGCTTGGTCCAATGGTGACTATTTTTCTGAGTGAAACTGCAGGGCTTTCTGGCTTTTTGTTTAGGATATTTTGAGTGTTTTTTTTTTTTTTTTTTTTTGAGACGGAGCCTCAAGCTATCCTCCTGAGTAGAGTGCCATAGCATCACAGCTCATAGCAACCTCCAACTCCTGGGCTCAAGCGAGTCTCCTGCCTCCGCCTCCCAAGTAGCTGGGACCATAGGCGCCCGCCACAACGCCCAGCCATGTTTTGGTTGCAGCCATCATTGTTGTTTGGAGGGCCTGGGTTGGGGATTCAAACCTGCCACCTTAGGTGTAGGTGGCTGGCGCCTTAGCTGATTGAGCCAAAGGTGCCAAGCCAAAACCTTAAATTTAAATAGCTACATGTGGGTAAAAGCGACTTGCTGGATAGCACAGACATGGAACAGTTAGTCTTCTTGTGCTTTTTTTCCCCTTCATGACATTGACTTGGAGGTCATCTTTATTTCCTCTGTTTACAGCCTTCCTTTTGAATCCATTATAGCCAGTCCTATGGATACCTCGAAAATACATTCCAAATTCACCTACTTCTCTCCATCCTTCACTATAACTTTATTCTAGACCACTATTGTCTTTTGCATGGATGATTTAATAACCTCAAAACTGGTCTCCCTGCTTCCTTCTTTGTCCCCTACAATCTATCCTCTATATAGCAGCCAGAGTATTTTGTCAATACAGGGGTCAGACCACATCAGTCCTATGCTCAAAATTCTATAACAGCCTCTGATCACACCTGTAGGATCTGGTCCCTTGTTTCCTGTCTCCTAATCACAATCCTCCTTTCACATAGGTCTTCTCTGTGTAGCTTGAACACAATCATTTTTTCCTCTTTTTTTTTTCAGTTCTTGGCCAGGGCTGAGTTTGAACCCACCACCTCTGGCATATGGGGCCGGCACCTTATTCCTTTGAGCCACAGGCACTGCCCTCATTTTTTCCTCTTAGGGCTTTCCCTTCTTTGCGCTTGCTGTTCCTTTTACCTAGAATGCTCTGTTTCTGGATAATCCCATTTCTTTCTTTTCTTTTCTTTTTTTTTTTTTGAGACAGAGTCTCACTATGTTACCCTCTGTAGAGTCCTATGGCGTCACAGCTCACAACAACCTCAAACTCTTGGGCTTAAGTGATTCTCTTGCTTTAGCCTGCCAAGTAGCTGAGACTACAGGCGCCCACCTCAATGCCTGGTTATTTTTTTGTTGCAGTTGTTTAGCTGGCCTGGGCCAGGTTCAAACCTGCCACCCTTGGTGTTTTTGGCTGGAGCCTGAACCACTGTGCTATGGGCACAGAGCCAGATAATCCCATTTCTCACTCATCACCTCTGTCACTTTGAGTTGGGGTCTTAACTCAAAAGTCACTGCTGAGAGGTCTTAGGACTACCCAAGGTAAGTAGTTACCTCTAGTTATTCCTTTTCTGTCCCATGATTCTGTTTTATTTTCTTCAATCCACTTAGCACACTGAAAACATCTCACATCCTTTATTTGCTTGCTGTCTGTCTCCTCTTACAAACTATGTAGGTAGGGATTTTGTTTTGCTCAGTAATACTTTACTGTTAGTACCCTCAACAGTGCCTGGAACATAGTAGGTGCTCAATACTTATTCATTGAAGGAACAAACATCTGTAGAGCTATAGGGAAGCTGATCAAGCACTTTCCCATTCAATCTGCAGAGGCTTAGAGCTTGGTTGTTGGTCTTAAATACCTTATAAATGTTGATGAGGTAAGCAAAAAACATGCCAGCAAAAGGAGAATCAATGCTATCAGGCTAGGCTGAAAATGAGTTCTGAAGACAGTCAGGGTCATAACAATTTGGAGGAATGCTGGAGTGATTCTAGAACCCTTGGAAGCTGAGTGGCAACACAGAGGAACAGAGAAGTGAATTTAGGACTGTTGAAAAGTATTTCCAAAACTACCATCATTTAAGTACCTCTTTCAGGAATGTCATATCTACTTGATATCTGTATTAATATTCACCTAATATTTTTCTTGGTATTAACTCACTTTTAAAACTTTAATGCAGGCTCAGAGCCTGTGGCTCAAGTGGCTAAGGCGCCAGCCACATACACCTAAAGTGGCTGGTTCGAATCCAGCCCTGGACCGCCAAACAATGATGGCTGCAACCAAAAAATAGCCAGGCATTGTGGCGGACGCCTGTGGTCCCAGTTACTTGGGAGGTGGAGGCAGGAGACTCATTTGAGCCCAGGAGTTGGAGGTTGCTGTGAGCTGTGATGCCACAGCACTCTACCCAGGGGGACAACTTGAGGCTCTGTCTCAAAAAAACAAAAAAACAAAAAAACTTTAATGCAGGTGGCGCCCGTAGCTCATGGCTAGGGTGCCAGCCATATACACTAGGGCTGGCAGGTTCAAACCCAGCCCAGGCTGCTAAACAATAATGACAGCTACAACAACAACAACAAAATAGCCAGGTGTTGTGGTGGGCACCTGTAGTCCTAGCTACTTGGGAAGCTGAGTCAAGAGAGTCACTTAAGCCCAAAAGTTTGAGGCTGCTGGGAGCTGTGATGCCACGGCACTCTACCAGGGGCAAGAAAGTGAGACTCTGCCTCAAAAAATAAAATAAAATAAAATAAAACTTTAATGCCTATTTTGGTCTCATTTATCACAAGCAGAAATATTAATAAAAAACAACAGACTTGATATACTTTATTACGTTTTAAAACATACATCAAAATAAATATGACTATTACAATTAAAAAATATCAGGCAGGTACAGTTGTTCATGCCTATAATCCCAGGACTTACTTTGGGAGGCTCAGGTAGGAGGATCACTTGAGGCCAGGAGTTCTAGACCAGCCTGAGCAACATAGTGAGACCTTATTTCTTTTTTTTTTTTTTTTTGGCTGGAGCTAGGTTTGAACCCGGCACCTCCGGCATATGGAGCCGGTGCCCTACTCCTTAGAGCCACAGGCACTGCCCAATGAGACCTTATTTCTGAAAAAAATAAAAAAGAATCAGACAGTTGTAGTGGTACATGCTTATATTCCCAGCTACTCAGAAGGCTAAGGCAGGAGGATTGCTTGAGCCTACAGGGATTTGATGCTACAGTGAGATACGACTGTGGTTCTGTACTTTAGCCTGGGCAACAGAGAGACCATGTCTCAAAAAAAAAAAAATTAAAAATGTTTTTGTTTATTTATTTATTTATTTTTTACCTCTGGTGAGTTTTTAGAAGTACTTAAATCTTTGAATGTGTCTCCTCCCCCACCCCTTAATGTATATGTACATATATATATATATATATATATTTTTTTTCTCCCTACTCGCTTAAGATCCCATAATAGAAATTGCTCTCTACTCATATTTGGTCATCTTTGATACAGTGATCGTGTGTGTGTGTGTGTATGTGCGCGCGCGCGTGTGCGTGTATATGTATGAGAGAGAGAGAGGGAAACTGCTTTTCATTTCCCAAAGTGTTGATTCTTATGTACGTAGACAGTAAAGAAATCAGAGAAAGAGTGATGGTGGATAAGTCTCTGAATAGTTTCTTCTGGCTCTGCGCCTGTGGCTCAAGTGGCTAAGGCGCCAGCCACATACACCTAAGGTAGTGGGTTCGAATCCAGCCCAGACCCGCCAAACAACAGTAATGGCTGCAACCAAAAAATAGCCAGGCATTGTGGCGGGCGCCTGTGGTCCCAGCTACTTGGGAGGCTGAGGCAGGAGACTCGCTTAAGCCCAGGAGTTGGAGGTTGCTGTGAGCAGTGAAGCCATGGCACTCTACCCAGGGTGACAGCTTGAGGCTCTGTCTCAAAAAAAAAATAAATAAA
>CAUYQV010167203.1:0-27316 GCA_963574575.1 Galagoides demidoff
GACGGAGCCTCAAGCTATCCCCCTGGGTAGAGTGCCATGGCATCACAGCTCACAGCAACCTCCAACTCCTGGGCTCAAGTGAGTCTCCTGCCTCAGCCTCCCAAGTAGCTGGGACCACAGGCGCCCGCCACAACGCCCGGCGATTTTTTGGTTGCAGCCATCATTGTTGTTTGGCGGGCCTGGGCTGGGGATTCAAACCCGCCACCTTAGGGGCATGTGGCTGGCGCCTTAGCCAATTGAGCCACAGGCGCCGAGCCTAACCAGAGATTTTAATGAGAGAAAATATGGTGAATTTTTCTAATACTTTCTTGAATCTACTTGAAGTGATTGTGATTTTTCTCCTTTGAGCTACTATAAATAATATTCAATTAATAGGAACCCTAAGATTATACTTTTAAGGGAGCTTAGATAAGACTTAATGTTTTATTTTTTTCTTAATTTCTGAAATAGATCCAACAGTATTGGGGTGCAGGGGATTCTGCATCTGTTTTTACATTATACTGTTCAGAAATTTTTTTTTTATGTTGGTCTCTTCCAGTTTCTGTAATCAGCCTCGCAGTAGCTCTGTAAATAAATGAACTGAATGCCTAGTTAGTTTTCAAATTCATGTAGTTGGTCTTTCCTCCTCATGATTTCACAGACCTACTCCAGTCTAGTTTGTCTACGATGTTCCGATCACTAAATGGACCCCTTCCATCTTTCTTTCTACTTGAACTTTGCATACTGTCTGACATTACAGAAAATCTTTTACTTCTTGACTCTTGATTTTCTCTAGACTTTCTTCTCTTTTTTAGAAATTTTTTTCTTTTTTATTTACATTATAAAGTCTGTTCTGTCTGCAAACATCCTAAATGTCAATTTCCCTTAAGATATTGTCCACTACAAATTCCAATTCTACTGTTCTCCCCAGACCATCTCATCTGATACCCTGACCTCAATTCTTAGTCATAGGGTGATGATATCTCTATATTTCCAGAATATCTTCCCACTTAGTTCCCTCTATGTACAACTTTCCAGTGAATATCTTTACTGATGTACTTCAGACAATTTCCAACTCAAAATGTTCTTTCTACAGTTATTCATATTTCTATGTCCTTAATCTCCCATCCAGTGGCTTTTCCAAGGCTAAAAACTAAATTCACTTTCTTTATCTTGTTTGTCTCAAATGTATCTAATTGATGACCAAGCCATGTGAACTTCTGTCTCATGAGTATTTCTAACTTCTGCTCTTCTCTGCCCTAGGTCCACTGCCACTCACTAGCTGAATTCCTATTTTAATTTGCTAGACTTTGCCATTATTTTCTGTTAAGTCTTTTTTCTCCAGTGCCTTCATCCCCAACTTACATTTCTTGTTATCACAATAATATTTTTCTGAAATTCTAATTTGATTATATCATCTAGTAACATAATACTTAATACCTTAAAGAGTTCCCAGTAATTCACGGGAAAAAGTAAAAGTTCAATACAAAGTGGATTACAAAATATGCATGGTAGGAGAAAATAAATACAGATAATTATGTCAAAAGTAAAATTACAACAAAAAAATTGATAATGTAAAGGGTAAAATTAATTTCCACATATGCATAGACAGTATTCAGTTTTGGCTTTAAGCTTCAAAGTAACTAAAAAAGAATAAGAATATTATCAATAAGACATGCCTGTAATTCTAGTACTTTGGGAGGCTGATTATCTATCAAAATTCTAGCACTTTGAAGACTAAAAAGGCATTCAGTTCATTTATTTGTAGAGCTATTGTGAGACTGATTACAGAAACTGAAGAGACCAACATAAAAAAACACCAAGAGTTTAAACTAGAGCAAGACCTTGGCTCCACAAAAAAAAGAAGGAAAAATCAGCTGGGCATTTTGGTACATGCCTGTATTCCCCGCTACTAAAGAGGCTGAGGCAGAAGAATCACTTGAACTCAGAAGTCTGAGGTTGCAGTGAGCTATATAATGACACCACCGCACTCTAGCCCAGGTGACAGAGCAAGACACTGTCAAGAAAAGGAAGGAAGGAAAGCAGACAGAGAGGAAGGGAGGGCGGGACGGAGGGAGGAAGAGTATCTATAAGATTGAGCCCTTTTTCCTAAGATTATTTTTTTCTTAGAAGAAATAAATAGGTTCTTGTGATACATGTCCAAAGAGAAATTTGTTCCAAGAGTCTGCACAAAGCCAAAAATTATATAATGGTCAATGTCCTCAAAATAGCTCCACAATAAAATCCCATAGTTAGCATGGCATGCTGTCAATGTGAGATTTGTGAGGTTCTCTAAGAAAAAACTGATTCCAAAAGGAGCCAAAGCAATGCAGTTTAAATATTTGGGTTTTTTTGTTTGTTTGTTTCTCTCATGAATGAGTTTAATCCTGGGATAAAATTTAATGTTTTTAAAACATTCTGTAGGCTATTCTTGTTAATATCCTGCAGGCAATATTCCATTAGTATTATCAAACTTTTCCTAAGATTTGGGCAGCAGCAAATTTGAGGTTATGTTCTCTAGCAAGTGCCTGCACTACAAATTTTTTCATGGTTCTAATTAAGGAAGAATTTATTGTCCTTGATATTGAGCTTGAAGGGTGGTAAGATTTAAAAGGACATGAGGTTTTTTATTTTAATTAAGAAGATAAATTGACTTGTATCTGAATAGATTACTTTTTAACTCCCTACAAAATTTACCAAAGTGACTAACCTAAAGACAAGGTCAATATTTTCCTCAGAAAATAGTTTGGGGTTATTCCAACATATAAATTGGTAAATATAAAAATTATTTAATCTGTAATATATAAAATGTGAAAAGCAGAAATAAGAAAGGCATAAAAATAATAAATTATAGAGGTAATTAACAGTGACAGACATTTGTGACCTAAAAATTTTCATATGTCCTCCATAGGTCCCTTATTTTTCTACAGAAGTATTTTCCCTTTGCTTCAAAACTTCTAAAATTCGACATTTCTTATCAGTGTATCTTCACTCTCTCATCACCTTCAAAGATGGATATATTGAATTTACAACAATAAGTAGTCAAACTCCTCTGGTCTCTATTGAAGTAAATAACCTTTCAGTTATTAAACCCAACATTCTACAATTCACACACACACACACAAAGTTATTTCTATCATCTCAAAATATAGCAAATGGCTAGACACACACACTGCTATTCGGGCAGACTGTACTATAATCAATAAATTTACTTGCATAAACGTTACAGTAAACACCCATATAGCAATGAACAAATAATTAGGAAATTGCTTAGATTGCTAGAAGGACTATAGGGAAATCTCAGATTTGCATCATTCTAGGTAGGAAAAGGAAAACCCATTCTTTTAGAAAATCTGCCTAAATCTCCATTGTGATGAGCTGTATGATTTCTGATCTAGCATGTGTGCATACTGACTATGAGGATGGCCAAAGTCCCAAGTTAGCTTTGCTGCTCTGAGCTAAACATGATGCGCCTAAATTCAATTTAAAGATTAAATCAATGTTCATGAAGTGAAAGCTACATATTGAATTGGAAAGAACATCTCCAAGTTACTACTGTATTTATTGGCTGGCAAATTAGTTCCTGGGAGTATGTTTTAGACTAAAAAACAAGGTTTCCAGTGTACAGATGGAAAATATCACCAGCTTTTTTTTCTTGCCCCAAATCACCCTATTATTTCTATGTCAGAAACTTGATATGGGATTTATTATCTAAGTAGTACTCATTTCACCAACCACATCAACTAGCATTTGTTAGAAAGATGTTTACTCTCTGAGTCATTGGCGAGGACTGTGCTGAAAATCTTTGGAGTGTACTCCACAAGTCACACTCTGTGTGACTAGTCCTTTAAACAGAGTTCATGCCATGTGACAGAAATAACTGATGGTTCGCAAATTACACCACGCAATGGGACCCCTGCATACTTGGCTTTGTGTCAATGGAGTGATTTTCAGCATCATTAAGTGAAAAGTACATCATTTCCCCAGTAACAAGGAATGGAGCAAATACAGAGATTGATTTGGCATCTTTTGCATAAACTTTCTGTTTTAGATTTGCAGAATTTACATAACACTGGAACAAAACAATACCCTCTGCACATATTTGTGGTGTCAGTTCAGTTTCTCTACAGTGCCATCTATAGCCAGCCCTGCCAAGGTTCATCTGGCTGTTACATTTTATGATATGATGTTTTTTTAATACATCATATGGTTTTTACTTAACTTTTTAAATTTATTAATAGGTTTTGGAATTTTGCTCTTACCTAATAGATGCCTTTCTGTATCCTGGGAACTCTGAAAATTATTTAAGATATTGGAAACTATTTTTATAATTATTTTGATAACCAGTAAGTTCTAAACTATCTATAGCTCTCCCATTCCAAAATTAACTTCAGCTAAAATTGTATAAGGGTATTATTAGTTCTATGTATGAGTTTTATTTATATATGTAAAATATATGAGGATTCTATAGCCCTTTTTGCAAGTTCAAACACATATTTGAAGATTTGTTAATATTTTTTAAATTTGTGTCCCATTTTATATTTTTTTACCTTATATCATGCTCCAATAAAAGTATTTATTATAAGTGCATAAAAATATTCAATAATTCTGAAATAAAGATAACAAGTATGAAAGTTTAAAACTACTTGGCAAGAGAATGGGTATAGCCTTCTTAAACTTAATTTGATTCTCCATATATCAAAAAGTTTAAAAACTACTTCCAAAAATTCTGCAATATTGAGGTAGTTGTTTTTAGTCCTCTTTATTTCATAAATCCTCATATAAATGAATTACATGTTCAAACTATCAATGAAGCACCTCCAAAGATGATACATTAGAAGTATTTATTGTTCAGATATTTCCAATCTGGAAACAAAGTTTCATCTATTGTGAAAATTAAATGATACACTATCGTTACTACTCAAAGAATTAGATGAACATTAGACATCAGGATAATATTAATACATCACAGACTACTACTGTAGGAGCTAATAGAATCAAAAATAAAAGAAGTCTGGTGCTATAGTTTTCAGCAGGTAGAGTGATAAATCATCATTTTAGCATCATTTGAAAGATATTTATTTCATAACTTAAGAAGACATCTTCATAACCATTGTAATTAATGAATAAATTCAGATCATCCTTATGGTCAATTTTAATGAAGACTTTTAGGAATTTTTTTTTTTTTTGGAGACTGAGTCACTTTGTCACCCTGGGTAGTACCCTAACATCATCATAGCTCACAGCAGCCTCAAACTCCTGGGCTCAAGCAATCCTCTTGCCTCACACTCCCGAGTAGCTAGGACTATTGCACCTACCACAATTTCCTTCCAGTTTTTCTACTTTTAGTAGAGACAGGGTCTCACTCTTGCTCAGGCTGGTCTCAAATTCCTGAGCTAAAGGGATCCTCCTGCCTCAGCCTCCCAGAGTGCTAGGAGCCACCAAGCTTGGCAAGATTTTTAGGTATTGGATAGAACCTCCAATAACAATGATTCTAACATCATGACCTAAATGCAGGACCACCATTGGCAGTGCTGACCAACTAGAATAAACCGTCTTATCTTCAGGAGAATATAGCCCCACACAAGGCTATGGCTTAGTCAGAGAAGTAAGGCAGGTTTAGGTGGGACTCCGAGTCCCCATTTTAATCTGATGCCCTCTTCTTCCAAGGCAAAATGTGCAAAAGTCTGTAGATCAGTTTAGCAGAACTATTACTCTCGGGCTGGTGAGTACATAGGCTCTCCACGTCAGAACTTGGTGAACACACAACTCAGTAGCCTGGGCTCCTTCCTTTCAGACCTGCCAGTAAAAGAAGTCAAGACGAACCTAATCAGCCACAGAATCCTTAATGCAGGACAGAAGGATGGGGCCACCATGGGTTCTTCCCTCTCATCTCTGCCCCAGCTTACTTGGACACCAGTGAACAAGGAGCAGGTTAAGGTTTCATAGCAGGGTCAAGGCAAAGGGAGTGGGACAAGTGACCATTTTCAGGCACACTTTCATTCAGCAAAGGGCTTTGTCTGAAGGTACCATCCTTGTTTTATAGCACATTGATTCTGACTTATGGATATTACATATTACTAACACACAGCAAATCAGTGCTTTTCAATTTTTTCCCTTCCAATCACATCACAAACTAAAACCATTTTCTATAACTGCTCCCATGTGTTTTCATAGGATGGTCCCTCCAGGGCCATGGACTTTGACCCTTTGCATTTGGAACAGCCAATTTCTGCTAGTCCTACCCTATGACAGGAGAAAGATATTGCAACTTGACCTCAACATTTTTGGTAGGTATTATGAGACCTAAAGACAAAGCTTTTCTCTAAAAAGATCTTCTGGGGTTTCTCTTCTTTTCCCTTCTTTCTGTCTGGCTTTTGCTTGTGGGTGGCCTTTCATTTTATATTTGAAAGCTGAGAGATAGTGGGATCCAACTGTGTCACATCATATTTGAGTTGGCATTTGGGCAGCAACAACATTCTAGGTTCACTCAGTTTCCCACAAGCTGTTCTTGGGGAGTTTCCAGAGGTTAATGACTCAAAATAAACAACTCTCTTTCTCTTTTTTTCCTCTCTGATACCACAGAATCCCACAACGAGTCAAATGACCTTACTTATAATTTGGATTAATTTACAACCTACTTGGAAGGTTCTTGAGGGATTTTATCCTATACTTTATAAACCACTGATCTAGATTGTATCATTCTTATTTGGAAAGTTAGTAAGGTAAAATCAGCTATCACTAGGAACCTGAGTCTTAGCCCCTCATCTCACTAAACTGTATTTGCACATAGAGTAGAAAGGTAGGTGACTATCCATACAATGGAACATGTCGGCTCTGCAAAATAAAGCAATATGATAAAGCATCTCTAATTTCCTACAGCTATACTTTCCTTCCTTATATTCAAAAGTACTCTTTGATTTTGTAAACATTGAGTTAACCAGGTTATAAAGAGCAGGAAATGTTTGCTACAACAGTTTATTATCTAAATTCAAGTAATTGAAAAATGAGTTTATTTCTAATTCTGTTAAAAAAATTGAAAAGCTAAACCTTCATCAGTTCACAGTTGATTTTTAATTGACTTAGTTAAACATAGATAAAATAAAAGAGAGTCTGAGGAAGAGTGTGAGTTTGAATTTATGTAACTTTAGTCGGCATTAACAAGTTTATTTTGGTTTTCCTTTGTTTCTGACTTATATTTTGTAGGAAATGCTAGTGGTTTGGGAGAACTTTAAGTACTATTACAATTTCTTAGCAAAATGTTTAATGAAATAGACCCAGTTTAGTATGGTTAATGATTAAAAATAAAAATGGTGTCCTACTAGAAGGTAATCAGAGATTATAACTGATTAAGGAAGTCAATAAAAAGTGCATATTTTTGCCAAGTTGCCCATCTACAAGTTACAACTTAAGTATTAAATTTACAGTTTGAACCAAATATATCTTTCCATTTCAATTACTTCTAATAAAAGAAGCCTACCTCAAACTTCTCATTTCCTCTCAAAGGAACTTGCAACCAATAAGGCAAGGTGTTTGCCTGACCATGAAGCTAAGTCACAGATATTTGGGATCATCAGATAGCTTAGTGACAGTACTACAGATACTCTCAGAATGGGTAGTGTGACACACTAGGGTTTTTACTATATATTCAACCATTTATTTGCCTATATTTTGGAGAACTTAAGCTTGAATTACAATCTCTCCCCATTCTGATTCATTCATTCACTTAACTTACTACCTGGGCAAGTATTCCAGGCACCACTCTAGGTGCCGGCTCTAAAGCAAGGAGCACAGACAAACAGGAATCCTGTTTCTCGTGGAGCTTACAATTTACTGAGAGGAGATGGACTCAGAGTAATTCAGAAAGTAGATAAATACAAGATCTCAGGTCATGGGAGGTGCACACAAGGTGGTGTGGCAGACAGTGACTTATGTTAGGGTGGACAAAATTAGATAACATGGTCAGAAAAGCCTCAGGAGGCAATTTGAAATTAATTCTGAATAATAAGACAAAATTAGCCTAGTACAAATACAGGACAGCTTTCCTAGCAGTGGGTCTGCAGTGACCAAGAGGTGAGAATGAGCTTGGCCTAATGAGAGATGGAGCTATAGCTGAGGCAGTAAGGGGCAGGGCAACAAGTGAGTCTGGAGACAGGGAAGAACCAATTATGTAGGGCATTGCACATTACAGCAAGGAGTTCAGTCTTGTTTCTAGTGAAGTGGGAAAACATTGGAGGGTTTTCAGTAGGGGAGTGACATGTTTTAATATGTATTGTAAGCAGTGACTTTTGTAATCCATTTTTCAGGCTACTCTAGATTTGCTTTAAAAGGGGGGAGGGGAACATGATTCACATATCATCTGTCTATTCAAAAGTATTAAAAGTCTTTTCTGTATCCTCAAAATATAATGGCAAGTTATAAACAACATTCTTTACCCTCCACAATGTAGACACCATGAACTTTTCATATGGTACCAAGTACAACTGCCCTCTACTCAGTACATTCAAACTCTTCTGGAGAGGATCCTCCTACACATACCATTTCCTTTCCTACCTTCACAGCCCTGTCACCTCTTCCCTGAAACACTGTACCCCTTATTTCTTCTTCTTCTCCAAGATCTTCCCATTCTATTCCTACTATTTGAACATTATATGGTTGCCCCAGGTAATTCCTAAATAATTTGTTTTCTCCTTCACCACTCATGTGGCACTTCATGAAGTATGTCTTCTATATTTTGGTTCATAGGATCCAATAAAGCAACTGTGAGTTTACTGAGATTTGCCACAGTGATCATTACTTCTTTTTCTTCTCTCATCACTAGCATGTAATCCTAAATACAGTGAATACACTTAGATGCTTAATAAAAAAGTGATATGATACATGCAACTAAACACATGCTCATCTACCTTAACTTTGTTGCTATTGTTCTTTTTAAACTTCCAAGCACCTTTCTGAGAAGGCCAGTTGATTTGAGGCATAGTCCATGATCAGAAAGTAGAAAAAAATTTTTTTAGTTTGCAAAGGAACTTAACCAATGTCCTTAAATTCACAGGCATCCTTCTTTAGATTTCTGTCTAACAATTCTAGAACAGTGTTTTTCTTTAGAAAGGAAAAGAAAATCCACAAAGGGATCTATTAATTTATCTGAGATAGTTTTACCTCAAGTCCAAGAATTTTGCAAATGAGTGGGATGAATTAATTTTCCTACAAGGTATCTTTTTGGAACACAAAGCAACCCACTTGCTGGACTTTTAAAAATAAATCAATATGGTCAGCCATGGCCTTTTCCAGCACATTCTATCAGGCTTAAATCAATGAAATAGATTTAATTAGGCTTTTTTTTTTTTGCTTTAAAAATAAACTGAAGGAAAGTTTTCAGTGTTCATGGCTCTATTTCTCATGGAGTACAAGAAAAATCAATGTTGCTGAGATATAGATCCAAGATGTGAATACTTAGAACAGACTCAGATGCCACAGAAATGTAAACTATCTGGCAGTAAAGGCTGAACTAAGAGCAGCTGAGTTTTTCATTTTCAATGTTGGGACAATTCAGCACTTTGTCACCCTGTGTAGACTGCCATGTCATCATCATAGCTCACAGTAACCTTAAACTCCTGGGCTCAAGTGATCCTCCTGCCTCAGCCTCCTGAGCAGCTGGGTCTACAGGTGCCTACCACCAAGCCTTGCTAGTTTTTCTATTTTTAGTAGACATGGGGGTCTACTTACTCAGGCTGGTCTCCAACTCCTGAGCTAACCAATCCACCTGTTTCAGCCTCCCCAGAGTACTGGGATTACAGGCATGAAAAACACTTCTAAATAGAGTCTGCTGCCCACCATGGTAGCATCTACCTAAGAAAACTATGCTGATATTTGGACATTGAATAAATTGATACATTATTCACTTAAATAAAATTGTTATCACCAATAGATGATGTAAAGCATAAAACATCCCAGAAAACAAAAATAGCTTGGGACTATTTATGTGCTCCCAGAAAAGGTCAAAGCCATTACATTTAGTAATAGTGTTTCTATTAATGACTCTCTAAAATAACTTATGATACAACAGAAAGAATCTTGAGCCATAAGAAATGCACACGCACACATGAAAAAATTCTCATTCAATGCTTGCTTTTCTTTAATATTCTTGGTCATTACAATAAAAAAATATTAAACATTAAATTAAAGTGACGGATAAAGGGATGGGTTTATGTTGCTGATTATGATTGGTACCTGTTTTATGTTACACTAAACTGTTTACATGACAGCAAATAAAATAAAAATTTCTTTTTTAATCACTAAGTGATCATCAATAGTTTCTTCAAGCATATCATGAGAAAAAGGTTGTTTTTAACTCAGCTAAAAAATCACAACTACTAAATATTTCCCTGGTATTCATCTTCTATTTGGATTTTCTAAAGGAACTTATGCCAAATAAGAGAAATATTCCTCTGGAACTTAAGCTTCTCCATCCAGATGCAAAATTTATGTTTCTGCAATTTCTTAACCAAAAATATTCCATAAAATGTTTAGTAGCACAAATAATTTTTTTTTCTTTTAAATGCATATATTTAGTATACCTTTTGATTGTGTGGAATTCTAGGAGATGCATATTTTAACATACAAATTGGTTTGTTTGGTCTTCTTTCAATGATTAAAACAGATTAACTAGAATATGTATGGCTATGTCAGACTTAACCCTCATACTACTGTCATCACTCAATGTACTAATCTGATTCTCAACAACAACATGGAAGACTGCTGAAAGTTTTAGACCTCCAAACTGTACCTGTTATTTCTACAATAGATTAACCCAGGGATGAAAATAGGAAGTAAACTCCTCACTACAGAGAACTAGATTTCACACTTGAAATTCCACAGGTGGAGCAAAAACATTTCTCCTCATATATATTATATAATGACTTTTTTTGGTAAAGACTAAAACTCTAAAGAATGGCATGAAATTTAGCTTTCTATGCCAAAAGGTATAGTGTATCTCAATGGATACAAAACAAGACCCAACTATAGACTGCCTACTGACTTGACTTTAAAAATACAGAGACTAAAAGTAAATGAATAGAAGAAAGAGCACGAGGGTACAACAGATTTTAAATAAAAAACTATTACAAGACAAAGTTCATATGCAATAGTCAATTCATCAAGAGGACATTACAATTGCAAATATATATGTGCACTAAACATTTGAGCACATAAGTAGATAAAACAAAAATGAGCTACAATATAAAAATAGCAGGAGTTCTTGATATTTCACTTTAGACAATGGGTAGATATGCAGACAGAAAATTAATAATGAAACATACTTGAACTACACTTTAGACTGAAAAAAGCAGACATACACAGAACTTTTCACTCAATAGCAGTAGAATACACATTCTCCACAAATGCATGTGGAATATTCTCCAGGAAAGATCATGTGTTAGGCCACAGAACAAGTCTTAACAAATTTAAGAAAACTGAAATCATATCAAGAATCTTTTCCAACCACAGTTGTGTGAACCAGAAATTAATAATACAAGAAAACTGGAAAATAGACAAATATGTGAAAATTAAACAACATGCTCTTGAATAATCCATGTATCAAAGAAGAAGTCCAAAGGGAAATTTAAAAATATTTTTAGACAAACAAAATTGGAAACACAACATACCAAAACTTATGGGATTCAACAAAAGCACTTCAAAGAGAGACATTCACAGTGATAAACATCCAATTGAAGGAAAAATAAATATCTCAAGCAACTTAATTTTATGCCTCAAAGAACTAGAAAAAAGAAATATCCTCAAACTCTGTAGAAGTAAGTAAAAAGCAAAAAAAGCAAATCAGAAATAATAAAATAGACACTAGAAAAACAATAGAAAAGATCAACAGAACTAAGAACTGGTTTTGTTAAGATAAACCAAAATAAGAAAACTACATATATAAGCAGACTAAGAAAAATGGGATATTTTAAATATATAAAATTATAAATAAAAGAATAGACATTACAACTGATGTAATAGAGATAAAACAGATTAGAGGAGACAACTGTGAACAATTATATGTGGACAAATTAGATAACCTACAGAAATGGGCAGTGCCCATAGCTCAGTGGGTAGGGCACCAGCCATATACACTGAAGGTGGCAGGTTCAAATCCAGCCTGGGCCAACTAAAACAACAATGATAACTGCAACAATAACAAAAAGAAAATAGCTGGTCATTGTGGCAGACACCTGTAGTCTCAGCTACTTGGGAGGCTGAGGCAAGAGAATGAGGTTTGAGGTTGCTGTAAGCTTTGACATCATGGCACTCTACCAAGAGTGACAAAGTGAAACTCTGTCTTAAAAAAAAAAATTTAAAAACCCCACACTGTACCCCAGAAGTGCATTAATGTACATAGTTACCATTCAATAAAAAAAAATTTAAAAAGATAACATACAGAAATGGATAAATTCCTGGAAAAATATAACCTATCAAAATTGACTCCAGAAGAAATAGCCCAAATGAACCAATAATATGTAAAGAGATCAAATCAGTAATGAAGAATCTCTCATCAAACAAAGTCAGAGACCTGATGGCTTCACCAAAGAATTTTATAAAATATTTAAAAAAGAATTACTACAAACATTTCTCAAATTTATAAAAAATTGTAGAGGAAGAAACATCACCAGATTCATTTTATGAAGCCAACATTAACATACAGTCAGACAAGAACACTACAAAAAAAAAAAAAATTACAACTACAAGCCAGTATCCCCAATGAACAGAAATGCAAAAATCCTGAACAAAATACTAGCAAATCAAATTCAGCAGCGTGCTAAAAGAATCAAACACCATGATCATGTGGGACTTATCCCTGGGATGCAAGGATAGTTCAATATATACAAATCAATGTGACACACCACGTTAAAGAACAAAGGATAAAAATTTTATGATTATCTCAACAGATGCAGAAAGAGCATTTGACAAAATTCTGTATCTGTTCATGATAAAAGTTCTCAATAATTCTCCCTCATCTCTCTATCTTGCTGACTCATATATATCATTTATCATGTCCATCTGCTTCTACATTCAAACTGTTATTTGATTCTTTAACTTCTTTCCATCTATTGTTTCTCACTTTGATTTCTGCTCCAGCCTTCAATATTAGCTTCTTTGCCAAAAAGTCTTTCTCTTCATAAAACTGTCCTATGTACTTTAAAATTTTACCATGCCATTGTGGGATCCTTTAGTAACTATCCATTGTGCTCATGTCAAAGTCTAAATGCCTTCCTATGGCTTTGAAAATCTACAGTCTGAAAAACTGTGTACTTCTTCAGGCCCCCATCTCTCTCTTCTAATTGAAAAATTTAGCAAAGGCTAATGTAGTTTATATCCTCAAATGGACTTGTCATTCTCTCATCCCTTTCACCACTCTTTCTATTATAGCATATGAACACATGGCTTGAGTAAAGTGTTTTGCTTTTTTTGCACAGAAAAACAAATTAGCTAGCTACATATGCTGTTACCTCCACTTGAATCATATGTGTTTTTTTCCTTCTTCGTTTCCATTTTATGTTATCAACTCTACTCATCCTCCATTCTCACATCTACCAACACAAAGAGAAGAGCCTTCCTTAAGTTTTAAACCAGATTGGAACCTCCTGCTATCTGTTCTTACAATGCCAGCATTCTTCTAAGTATCGCATTTTATTTATCATACTTTACTTTGTGGATTTTTTTTACTTCTTTGATTTACAGATAGCTCCCTGAGACCAGTATCTATGATTGTCTCACTTATGGTTGTTTACCCAATGTGTTTATACTTAGTACATAGTATGTACACTTAGTAGATAATATTACTCCTTATCTTGACAAAAGGAGTAATAGTTGAATACATGAACACATTTCTTAGATCATGAGAAAGAAAATAGTTTCTACTGTCTATGGGAGATCACAAAATTTGAAAATAATCTTTCTAAAATTCTTATAGATAAAAACAAATTATACAACTGCTGGCAGAGTCCAGATATAACTAAATTTAAAAAGAACCCCTCTCCATCCTTAAAGAAAATAAAAGGCAATACTCCTGAAAAATATATTTTTAAAATATTGTCTTCTTAGCATATTATTCTCTTCATTTATTCATTTCGAATATTTATTGCATTCCTAACATTATCCAGGCACTGCGCCACCTCTTTCATACACAACATAACTGGAATGTTTTCTATGTGTTGCATCTAAGGATTTAAGTTTAAAGCTAGAATGTGCGTGATTTTCTTTTGAATCGGTTCAAAACATAGCTAAGATGAAATACACATGATTCTACATGATGAAAATAATTTAATAGCTATAAACTACTGACTTGTATGTTTAGAATAGAAAATTACATGGCAGAGAGACCTGAGGGAATAACTACCTTGATTTATCACTGAGGGAACTGCCAGCATTGGCTGAGGCCCAGTGCACACAATCACTATAAAGCTGGGCTGTAAGGAACATTGGGACTCACTTGCCACTTTCCTGACATAAGCCAGAGTCCAAATACTGTATATGAATCCAGAAAAATAATAAAGGTAAGCTGACCCCAGAACAGTGGTAATATAATATTCTCTACTTATGATCAAAGTTTTAACTTAAAGATTGTTAAGTAATGGAAAATGTAGGTTTCTATTATCTGAGAAAAAACTAGAAAGGATAATGACACATTTTTCTGCTTTATTTTCTATAGACTCATAACATTACATGAAGGATCTAAAGTTAGGAATGACTATGTATATGTAGATACATGATCACATATAGATTTTTATATATTTATATAAAATGTAAAAGGAAGATAGTCTCAAATATTCAAAATACCAACAGTTAACATGGATCATTTTATTAAACACAAGAAATTATTATTATTTTCCATTCACAAAGAAATAGAACATTTACATACAACAGTTAGTTACTTATTTGAAAGCCATGTAAAAGTGAGTAGTTGCTGGCTTTTGAAGGAATGGAACGTAAGAAGAGGTTCAGAGGAATTGTTCTAGACATGGATTTTCATTGTTTTTTTTTTTTTCACTCCCTATGATGTATAAAACATTCAGACAAGCTTGAAAACAATGTATTTCCCTCTCCACCCTGCTCCTTGCCATTGGCAAAGGCTGCCTCTTCTTGCATGTTTCAAATTAGCTGAGTTAATGTACTGGCTTTGTTTAGCAATGACTTCAAATAGCTGGGCCTTTCATCAGGCATTTTTGTATACCACCACCATTCATGCTATTATCAAAGACTGAGAAACAATTATTTTTGTTAAAAGCTGAGCAAAATGCCAATGGATGTGATGGCAACAGTAACACATTTATCATGAGATGCTGGTAAAAAGAATTATGGAGACTGAAAAATCAATGTTCAGCCTTCCTAAGGGTGGTAGATTGGAGAAGGGGAGATGTTGGTCAGAGGGCACAAAGTTTTGGTCAGACAGGAGGAGTAGGTTCTGGTGACCTATTGCACAGTAGATGAAGTAGATGAATATTGTTAATAGTAAAGGTATGCAGATTTTGAAATAGCTAAACAAGAGGAATTTCAAATGTTCTCATCACAAAAAAAAAAAGAAATATTTGAGGTGATGGAAAAGTTAATTAGCCTGATTTGATCATTTGATAATTCCACAATGGACACATGCATATATCACATTGTACCCCACAAATACATATCATCATTATTTGTCAATCAAAAAGAAAAGAAAACTTAAAAATAAGATACTCGTATCCTAAAAAAATTTTAAGGCTAAATATTATTATACAATATACCCAAATAAAAATAATAGATGCTACATCTATATATCTATTAAATAATCAGTAAAAATACATATACAGTAGACCCTCCATAGCTAACCACCTCTCTACACTGATCACCCCCTTAAGTTGACCTAATTTTCTTAGACTGGACATGTACCACATGTGCATATCAGGACCTCCTTAGGTTGTAGCTTGTCACAGTCCCTTGGGTGGGAAACTTACAAAGGTTCTACTGTATATGTCATCGCTGCTACCTCAACCAGCTTGAAAACTAGACCTGTGCAAGTGTACTTCAAGAAACATAGGGAGGTAGAGGCAGAAATGGACAGCGAGACAGAGAGTTTTAAATGCAAGAGTTATTTACTAAGTTCCTAGAATCAATCTGGAAGAAACGAGGATGTAGACAATATTACAATGTAGGGGGTTTAATGTAAGTTGGAATTTTTATGACTTTCTGATAAATTCACCTTCATGCTTATATCTTTTCCTAACTCTTTGTGTGTATACATGTATGCTTACACATGTACACATACATATTGCTCCAAGTGGAAATATTATTTATTTATACATCATACATTTAAATTTAATATTAAATATAAATGTTAACATTATATTTAATATTATATATTTAATTTCAATACTAAAATAAATGAAAAGTATCCTTTTATCACTGAGAAATGAACATAGATTTATAGATCTGGCTATAAAGTCTAAGAATCACAAGGAGGCTCTATTTTGACAAAGTCATTAATGAATCTGCAACGGTGACTTCATTAAGAAAAGAGCTACAGCCGGAATGAGGCTTGGGCGGGGCACACACAGCTTCGTTATTGCCTCCCACTGATTTAGATGCATCTATGTGATTTCCATCTCTATTTTAAAAATGCACTAATGTAATTAGAAAAGACTTATGTTTCACTTTTTCCCCTTTTGTACTTTACTGTTTATTTTACTTTTTAACATTAAGTGGCATGACAGCATATGAAAAGTTTAAATACAAGAAATATCCATTGTCATAAAAAGAGCAAGTTTTCTAAAATCCTTAAGACAATAGGATACAAATAATATTGCTTTGTGTTACAGACAAAGAGGAAAAAGTAGTTCTCTGTCCCTACAGACCCACTCCAATTTTACTTTTTATCATTATAAAAATTGCCACAGGGAAATCTCCAGTGATGGTAATGAATTGCCATAGTTATTACCACAAGAAACAAGAGACTCTGTCTAATGCTTGACAGGGCAGTCTGAAATGGTAGTGGTGCCCAGTAAGTGGCATAGTCATGAGGGCACCAGAGGCCAGGTGGCTCCTTTCTTTTTTTCAACCCACTCCCCTCACTATTCTGAAACAAATATATCCTTTCCATTCATACTGTCTATGGCAACTGATGGACCCAAATATCATCTCTGCTGCAGAAACTAAATATTAGAATTTCTCCCAAGTTGACAGCTCTCCAAGTCCCCAAATTAGTTTAGGAGACTTACAGGGTAAAAATTTTGTTTTGCCTAGGTTCACTAAATTCCCACTCTAAATATACCTGTGAGTTAAAATCTATGGTAACTAACATACCTTAGGTTGTAACATCAGATAAGTCTCAGGAAAAAAAAACCCTGCACTACAGGGAGAAGGAATTTGCTAGAATATTTCCAAACTTTAATCCAATTCTAAATTTAAATTCTAGATTTAACTTTATAAATAAATTATTCTAAATATTTTATAACTATTAGAAACCTCAGATTGATACAAGATCAAATTTAATTAAAATACACTTTTATTAGGGCAGATCTTCAAATGGAATGGAGTCCTAAACTCAAATGTGTTTTTCTCATCAAGAATAGAGAATTCTGGCTCAGCATCTGTAGCACAGTGGCTAGAGCGCCAGCCACATACACAAGAGCTGGTGGGTTTGAATCCAGCACTGGCCTACCAAACAACAATGACAACTACAACCAAAAAAAAGCTGGGTGTTTTGGCGGGCACCTGTAGTCCCAGCTACTCAGGAGGCTGAGGCAAGAGAATCGCTTAAGCCCAAGAGTTTGAGGTTGCTGTATGCTGTGATGCCACAGCACTCTACGGAGGGCAACATAGTGAGACTCTGTCTCCAAAAAAAAAAAAAGAATAAGAGAATTCTGTATTTGTGTAAAATGTCCATGCTTCAAAGTAAGATTCCAAATGTCCCTTTTTATTTATGTTTTAATTATAATACAAAGCACTTAAACATTGAGACCACAAAATGGTCTTGTCTCACCACCCTTTGGAATTTCAATACAAATGTTCTTTGATTTGGAAACCACTGGGGCTGGGGAAGGGTATCTATTGAATACTTCAAAAATATTTTTCTTAATAATTTAAAAGAAATAACAGGTTTAAGATATTTCAAAGCAAACAATTTTACCCCATTTCTTCCTACTCCAAACCCCTTCTAAGCATGTATAGCAAATTTCCTATTTAATCTTTTTCTATATAATATAAATTTTATCATAAATATATTTAAATAATAAACTTTGATTTGTATGTAAGGAAAATGTCAATAATACCTCTAAGCAAGATGGCTTCTTGATTAGATATACATTAGTCTATTTCTATCTTTGAGATAAATATTTTAGACTTAAAGTGATCATTTCTTTTTTAAGCATTCTCACCATGTTAAGTCTGATACATAACTTTAATAGCGCTATTATAGGGGAAATTAGATGTAAATAGAACAGGATTCTCTTCAAGCTCATGAGTAATCTTTAGAGATTAAGCATCAGTGACATTCTATTTGTGTGATCTTTTGGGAAAGCTTCTTGCCCTAGTTAAGTTTCAACAGATTGTAGTCATACAGAAACAAGCTTTGATTCTCCTGTCTCTGTGTAACCACAGAACTGACCATCTGGACTTCGGATTTGATAAAAACATTCAGGGAGCCAGAAAAATTCTGGCAAGTAAAAGAGCATATCTCAAATAAAACGAAGAAAAATTCTCAAAGACGAGTTACATTCAGACATTTTTTTATAAACACCTTAGACATCGGTCTCTCTCCCTGCTTCCCCACGTACACTCACATCCACTACCTTAACATATTAAAATTCCAATAGGAAGTTTTAGACTCAACAGTTAAAAGTGATGATTTGGGTCACCATGTTATTTATTGACCTAATTAGGGTTATTTTTTCCAGTGTAAAAGGCAGAACTATTAATTATTACTCTTGGAAAATCATAAGGCAGGACGATCTCTGACAAATCAAATGTGCAGCCACTCTAATGATAATGAAAGGAGAACTGAGGTATGTTCTCTTAGCTAAATACAGACACACACACACACAGGATTGATGGCTGACAAATGAATTCAGTCACAGTTGCATTTTTATGATGTTACCTCTAAAAATAGCGCATTCCAATGTTCACCCTAGCTATGATCCAATAATTTTATCTGTTGTAAATTTTGGCCAATTGTCCAATTCCGAAAATGGCCTCAAGAGCACATCATTTGCCAATAGATTATTTGGAACCTGCCTGATGTGGCAGAACCAAATGCTTGACAAATGAATAATCACAACTCTCATTCCTACAGCATGAAATACACATATTACAAAGGGGAGTATTATCTCCATAGACTGAAAATTTATTTAGACTTGATATTCTAAGGGAATGATTATTTCCAAGTAATTCTTTAAAAAAATTGAGTTATTAATTTGGAATTTGGTTTCACTGCTATAAAAGACTTGAATTTGTAGTTACTGGGGTCAAGGATGGTGGTGGAAGAGGGGGAGGGGTGAGTGTGACTATCAAGAGGTTGCGCAGGAGAAATTTTTGTGATGAAATAGTTGCATATCTTTATCGTGATGGTGGTTACACAAACAGACATACAAGATAACATGGAATAAAACTGTACACACACATTGTGCCAATATCAATCTCTGGGGTTCTACATGGTATCATAATTACCAAAGATGTAACTGCTGGGAAAAATGGGTTAAAGGTACAGTTGATGGGAGAGAAAAACCTCTTTGTACCATCCTTGCCACTTCCTGGGAATCTCTATTTCAAAATAAAATTTAATAAGAGTTCAAAAAGAGGACTCACTGTGGCAACTTCGTGGTAAATTTTATCTCAGTGCAGCAACTCACAAATTCTCACTTTATTGGTCAGCTAACTGACTTCCTTGTACATGCTCTGGTATATTTCACAATGACCTATTTCTCCCTGGCCAGTTTCTCTACACAGTTTACCTTCCTTTTTGATGCTCAACACGTGTAATTGCAATAAGATTTTTTTTTCTCTCTTTTAACTCTTTTCGGAAGATGAACATTCTGCTCATTTATATCTCCCAGCATAAAACAAGTATTTTCTTTAATGTGTGACTTAATATAGAACAGCTTCTGCAACCAATTTTCCTAACAGTCCTAAGCTATTAGCTCCTATTCAAAATTGCCTCAATAAAACCATTTAAAAGGTACTTTACATTTTCAATAGATTTGAATAGAAACACAAAAAGATTTTTACATTAAAATTTTTCATTATGTATATATTCTAGATACATATAAATTAACTGATAATGTATGCACACATATATGTGTATATATGTATACATAAATATGGGTGTGTGTTTACACATACATCATATATATAAATTAATGTAGGCTTTAGAGAAAATATAGTTCAGAAACACTGAGGAAATATAAGCAGGAGGACTATCAGGATAATTATGTTAATTGAAGTTTACCTTCTTTGAAAGGTATACTTGGATGGCATGTGGGCATCCAAGACATAGTCACAGTCAGTCCAAAAAAGAAAATGAGATAAATTATTAATCATAACATCAAAATCTTATTCCAAAGAAAGGAACTCTACAGTTTGTTTTATATTTAACTCTCTACCAAAGACAAAATTAAACCTCCAACACTCCCCAACTTTTCTCATATGACATTTTTTTTAATTGTCAGAATATCACTAAAAATGTTCCTTTTGGGGAAGACAATCCCAGGTACACCAAACAGGACTTCATACATTACTCATAATGTCTACAACTTCAGTAATGATAGGGAAATTCCAATGCAGTCATATAAAAATACTCTTTACTTCTTTAAGTTTTTTCCACAACTGTCCCATCGGTAAAGATAAGTGGCACTGATTTTACATTTTCAGAGTGATATATTGTATTTAGGGTTGTTTTAGAAATCTCTTTGTCCCTAAATATTGAAGCACTTGGAGGTAATTTTAATATTCTGAAATATGATTGCATTCAAGGAAAACAGAACCATGAAAAGATGGATTTATCTTGCCTAAATGAGTACAAATCTTTCCATAATGAGAATAGAGTTAACTAAATTATGGAAACAGATAGTTATGGAGGAAAAATACAGAAGAATGGAAAAACAAAACATTCTAACAAAAATAAATGCAGACAGATTGGAGCGTAATATTTCATAGAACTGTTCTTGAAAAGGGGGAGAGGAAATTAAAAATAGGAAAGTTAACTACAACACATATATATATATATTTTTTTAAACAACCATTAATTTTTTTATCGCTGTTGCAGTTTAGCGGGGCCAGGCTTGAACCTACCACCCTTGGCATATGGGGCTGGCACCCTACACACTGAACCACAGGCGCCACCCAACACATATTTTTAAATGGTGCTTTGTAGCATAAAAACAAATCAAGTTTTCCTGTTACAAACCAAAAGAAAGTATATATAGCAGGCTAGAATCTAAGTAGCATGATACTAACTAGAAGTTTAAATTTACATAAATAGTTTGTCATATTCAAAGCAAACATTGGGAATAAAAAGATGAATCTTTAGCTACATTAAATTGTTAAATACCTAGTTATCTGATTAATAAAGAAAAGAAATATGATACAGATAATCAAGAAACCAATATAATGTCCCTGATTTTTTTGCCACCCATGCTCCCCTAATTAATAGTTTTTCTCTTTATGTTCATCTGTGTAACCAAATCTAAAATTCACTCCTCCTTTGTGTACCTTACAGGTAAGTGTGAAAATTTTATTTATTTGTATGAGAAACATTCAAGGGCTAAAAATGTATCTATAAGGAATTCAGTTTGGGTTCTATGTGCTAAGTCTAGCTTGTTATTTCTAAAGGAATGCCTAACTTGGGGAATTTTTCCGGTTTAAGCTACATCACATTTATTCAGGTTTTTCTTTGTCTGTTCAGGGTATTGTAAGATTTCTAGAAACATCTGTATACAAATTTTTTTTTTGCTGTAAGTATAGGAGAAATGAGAGGAGTAAGAGGTAGATGACATCGGAACTTCTCTCTCTTTCTCTCTCTCTCCCCCTTCCCCCACCCCTTCTACGATATTTGGGAGTAAGGGGATTGATGCTAAGAGGGACAGCCTGGAGACAGATCTGAGTCAAGAGGAGAATCTCTGAAGATAATGCCTTCACATGTATAAGCAATAGTAATAATAAACTTCTTCTATAGGTGCCTTCTCATCAGGAAACTCCACACTTAGATTCTTACTAAGTTCCAGACAGAGGGATCTACCACTGGGAGAGGGTCCAGAGACCAAATAACTCCCCTTCCTGCCCCCGTGCTAAGGTACACATATTTTTCAATTTTAATATTCATCGTTGGGGTATTATGTAGAAAAAGACATTCTCATGCACTTTCACCTTGAGTGTGTATTAGCAAAAACTATTCTGAAATATAATCTTCAATATTTAAGAAGAATTCTGAAAATAAACAAATAGTCTTTGTTTAATTAGTCACTAATATTGAGCACATAATATTTCTAAGGTACTTTGGTAAATACACAAAATTCATTATCTTCACCATCAGCTCAATACCTATGTAAAATGGTAATAATTTTGTGATAGCCACTTTGTCTATGAGAAAAGTGAGGGTTGGAGAATCTTGTCTAAGGCCACACTATTAGCAGAAATAGAACCAGGAACATGTAAATGAGTACTTAGCATCATGCCTCTCTAACAACAAATGCTTAGAAATTGTTGGGGTTTTTAAAAAATAATTTTAAATGATTATTTTTGTAGTCACTAAAAATTAGTACCAAAATCCCATTTGGATAAAATGTGGAAAAATGATCGCACATATCACTTGGGCATTATTGTGAGAGTAAATGTAGCAAAACTATCTTATTTTATAGTGAAAGTTTTGAAGTGAATCTGCTGAATGACCTCAGAAAATCCATGGGGAAAGCGGAGGCACTTCAGAAGCAAGGAAGAAAGGAAGCCTTGATTAGAAGGAAGAGAATCAAATTCCCTGACTTTGGCAAGAGCAGAGATTGGTTACTACTATGTTTATAATAAATAACATAACACCAAGTATCAATACAATGGTCATAAGATAATTCGATCCTTTGTTAAAGCTGAAGAAATAAGTGAGTTACATATTTTCCTTTTCTTCATGTTTTCCTACTACTCACCAGCTCATTTTCCATAAACTAAAAAAATACTTATTGAAACCATGTGTTTGCTGAAAAATGATTTGCTTTATTAACTTAATTAACATGTATACTGCCTGCTTTTCTATGTTTCTAATTTAAATTTCATTCTACTCCCTAAATTTGTACTACGGTAAAACAAGAGATACACATACAAATACTCTTCATAATTTTTTAATGCAATCAGCCCCTCTGTACCTTTACTGTTATAAATGGGTTTAATGGTAGAAGAGCTAGATGCTTAATATCTGATTATAATGGTATAAATAGTAACTTAGGATCACCTTTGCTTCTTGCACTGTTGCTCACCAGATACCTTCTCTGACCTTTTGCCCACAGACAATAGGTCTAATTTCTAATTTCTAATTAGATGTCTAATAACTGCCATTAATTTAAAAGACTGGACTTTTGTTTCTTAATATCTTTTAGAATGAATGTCCTGATGCTAATTGTCCTACTGTTTCTGTTTTTCACTGGGTTAAATTTCCTTCCCTTTTAAAAGATGGCTAATAGGGCAGTGCCTGTGGCTCAGTGAGTAGGGTGCTGGCAACCACTGAGGGTGGCAGGTTCAAACCCAGCCCCGGCCAAACTGCAACAGCAACAACAAAAATAGCCAGGTGTTGTGGCAGGTGCCAGTAGTCCCAGTTACTCGGGAGGCTGAGACAAGAGAAATTGCCTAAGCCCAAGAGCTGGAGGTTGCTGTGAGCTGTGACGTCCTGGCACTCTACCGAGGGTGACAAAATGAGACTCTGTCTCTAAAAAATAGATAAATAAATAAATAAATAGAGAAATAAAGGCTAATAAAGTATTCTAGCAAAAAATTTAATCTTCAGCTTATTGGGCATTTGTGTATCTTCTTTGGAGAACTGTTTATTCAAGTCCTTTAGCCATCTTTTAATTGTGTTATTTGCTATTTTGTTGTTGAGCTTGTACAAGTCCCTTATGCATTCTGGATATTAACTCCTTATCATGTATATGATTTGTAAATATTGACTCCCATTCCATTTCCTTTATACTTTATTGATTTCTTTGAAGTGCAGAAGCTTTAAAGATGTAGTTTTATTTGCCTATTTTTGCTTTTGTTGTCTGTATTTTGGTATCACATTCAAGAAATCATTGTCAAATCCAATGCCTTGAAGCCATCCCCTATGTTTTCTTCTATAAGTTTTAGAGATCTTAAAGTCTTGTATTTAGGTCTTTAATTCATTTTGAGTTAATTTCTGCATAAGGTAAAGGGCCAACTCTTCTGCATGTGGATATCCAGTTTTCTCAGCACCATTTGCTGGAGAGACTATTTTTTCCCCAATGTATAATGTTGGTACCTGTGTCAAAAATCACCTGATCATACATGCAAGAGTTTATTCTGTTCCATTGGTCTAAGTATCTCTCTTTAGGCCAGTACCACACCATCATGATTATTAATGCTTTGTGGTGCTTTTTGAAAACAAGAAATGAAAGAGCTTCCAACTTTGATATTCTTTTACCAGTTTGGGTTGAATATTTGGAAGACCTTGAGATTTCACATAAATTTTAGGAACTTTTTATTTCTGCCCACCAAAAACCATTGAGATTTCAATAGAAATTGCATTAAATCTATAGATTGCTTTGTGAAGAATGGACATTTAAGCAGTATTAAGCCTATCAGTCTACAAGTGTGCTGTATCTTTCCATTTACTTGTATCTTCTTTTATTTCTTTCAGCAGCAAAGTTTTATAATTTTTAGTATAAAAGTCTTTCACTTCTTTGGTTAAGTTTATTCCCAAATATTTTATCCCATTTGATGTTATAGTAAATGGGATTGTTTTCTTCATTTTCTATTTACATTAGCCATTGACAATGTGTATGAACATAACTGTTTTTCATGTACCAATATTTATTATTATTTTTTATTAAATCATAACTGTTTACATTGATACATTTATGGAATTCATTGTACTGCTTTGATATACAATTTGAAATGCTTACATTGAACTAAGTAACACATCCATCACAATTATACTCATTTCTTAATAGTTTTGAAACGTACCATTACATCATTCACATTAGGTGAAATACCTAATACCCAAATACCCACCCTCCTCCCATATCCCCACTTCACTCCCCTCTCTCTCCTCTTCCCTTCTACTTTCTGAACTATAGTTATGTTTTGCCATTCATATGAATGTGTAGATGATTATATATTGATTTCCTAGTAGCATTGAGTACACTGGATACTTTTTATTCCATTCTTGAGTTACTTTACTAGGAAGAATATGTTCCAGCTCCATCCAGGTAAACATAAAAGATGCAAAGTCTCCATATTTTTTATGGCTGCATAGTATTCCAGGGTGTACGTATACCACAATTTGTTAATCCATTCATGGGTTGATGGTTACTTGGGCTGTTTCCATGTCTTTGCTATTATGAATTGGGCTGCAATAAACATTCTGGTGCAAATGTCTTTGCTGTAAAATAATTTTGGATCATTTGGGTATATACCTATTAGAGGAATTGCAGGATCAAATGGTAGCTCTACTTTTAGTTTCTTGAGTATTCTCCAAACTTCTTTCCAAAAAGGTTGCATTAGCTTGCATTCCCACCAGCAGTGTAGAAGTATTCCCTTCTATCTGCATCCATGCCAGCATCTGTAGTTTTGGGATTTCATGATGTGGGCTAATCTTACTGCAGTTAGATGATATCTCAAAGTGGTTTTGATTTGCACTTCTCTGATGATTAAGGATGATGAGCACTTTTTCACATGTTTGTAGGCTATGCACCTATGGTCATCAGAGAAGTTTCTGTTCCAGTCTCTTGCCCACATAGAAATGGTGTTATTTGTTCTTTCTTATTGATTAGTTTGAGTTCTCTGTAGATTCTAGTTATCAAACCTTTCTTGGAAGCATAACCTGCAAAAATATTCTCCCAATCTGAAGGCTGTCTTTTTGCTTTACTTACTGTGTTCTTGGCTGTGCTTTTTAGTTTGATCAGATCCCAGGAATGTATTTTTGGTGTTGCTTCAATTACCCAGGGGTGAGGGAGTCCTCCTCATAAAACATTCTCCCAAGCCAATTTCTTCAAGTGTTTTCCCTGCACTCTCTTCTAGTATTTTTATAGTTTCATGTCTTAAGTTTAAATATTTTATCCAGTGAGAATCAATTTTTGTTAATGGTGAAAAGTGGGGGTCCAGTTTCAATCTTCTACAGGTTGCCAGCCAGTTCTCCCAGCACCATTTGTTAAATAGGGAGTCTTTCCCCCACTGAATATTTTTGATAGGGTTATCGAAGATCAAATGATGATAAGTAGCTGGGTTCATCCCTTGGTTCTATATTCTGTTCCAAAAATCTACCTCTCTGTTTTTGTGCCAGTACCATGCTGTTTTGATCACTATCAATTTATAGTATAGTCTAAAGTCCAGTAACGTGATACCTCCTGGTTTGTTCTTATTTCTGAGTAATGTATTTGCTATTCGAAGTTTTTTCTGATACCACAAAGTACTATTTTTTCAACTTCTTTAAAGTATGACAATGGTTCTTTAATAGGGATTGCATTAAATCTGTAGATTGCTTTGGGTAGTATGGACATTTTAGCAATATTAATTCTTCCCAGCCATGAGCATGGTATGTTTTTCCATTTGTTAACATCTTCAGCTATTTCTTTTCTCAGAGTTTCATAGTTCTCTTTATAGAGATCTTTCACATATTTTGTTAGGTAGATTCCCAGATATTTCATCTTCTTTGGGATTACTGTAAAAAGAATAGAGTCCCTGACTATACTTTCAGCTTGAATATTGTTGGCATATATAAAAGCTACTAATTTGGAAGTGTTGATTTTGTAACCTGAGATGCTGCTGTATTCCTTGATCACTTCTAAGAGTTTTGAAGTTGAGTCCCTGAGATTTTCCAGGTATAGGATTATATCATCAGCAAAGAGTGAGATTTTGATCTCCTCTGGCCCTATTTAGATACCCTTAATCACCTTCTCTTGCCTGATTGTGATGGCTAATACTTCCATCATTACGTTGAATAGCAGAGGAGACAGTGGGCATCCTTGCCTCATTCCTGGTCTGAGTGGAAATGTTTTCAATTTGACACCATTCAATAAGATATTGGCTGTGGGTTCGCTGTAGATAGCTTCTATCACTTTAAGAAGTGTCCCTTCTATGCCTATTTTCTTAAGTGTTCTGATCA